>CAJFCO010000141.1:1228829-1258923 GCA_904066015.1 Synergus gifuensis
ACTTTACTTATTGTTCATTATCGTATATTGATGATAATGAACAATAATTGCAGCTTTTTAAATTTAATTCTGATTTTGATAGAAATACGGAGAAGAATCGAACTTATTCAGGACTTCGATATGCCTGCAGTCAGCACAAGTATCAGAATTTCAAACGACGGTCAATATATTTTTGCCACTGGCATTTATAAACCAAGAGTAAAATGCTTTGACGTCTCAAATGTGTCTCTCAAATTCGAAAGATGCTTTGATTCAGAGGTCGTCACATTCGAGATTTTATCCGACGATTATAGTAAAGTTGGTAACAATTTATTTACTATTTCTTGCTCAATATTTGTAAATTTCTATATCTATATTTTGAATTTTCTTATAAGCTGTTTATTAATCGGTTAATCCTCTTTTTTTTAAGCTCGTTTTCTTACAAAGTGATCGAAACATTGAATTCCACGGCCAAGGAGGAAAATATTTTCGAATACGAGTCCCACGATTTGGTCGGGATATGAAATATCACTATCCATCCTGTGATTTATTCGTAGTAGGAGCAAGGTTCTTTTTTCAAAATATATTTTATTTGCTATAAATTTTCTTAGGTTTAATATTAACAAATAAAATTCTTTTTCTAGTAACGAAATTTACCGATTGAACCTCGAAAGAGGACAATTTCTCCAACCTTATTCCTCAGACGCTAGTTCGATTAATAAATGCGTAATTAATCCCGTCCATCACCTACTTTTAACTGGAACCCAAGATGGAAAAATCGAAGGTTGGGATCCTAGGACTAGGAATAAAGTAGGAAGTCTAGATTGTGGATTTCACTGCATCACTCAAGATAACGGGTTAGTAGAAATGATAATTAAATCTAATTCGATGTCCCTTATTACTGCCGACGAATATTTTATGATTTATGATTTACTAAATTTCTATCGTGTTATTTACAGTTTGAAGTCTGTCCCATCAGTCACAGCTTTAAATTGCCAAGGAGGCTTAACTTTGGCAGTTGGTACGCTCACTGGTCAAGTTTTATTGTACGATATGAGATCCAGTAAACCTTTTTCAACTAAAGACCACAATTATGGTCTACCTATCAGAAATATAGAGTTCCATAATAGTATGGATCTTATTTATTCAATGGATAGTTCGATCGTGAGAATATGGGATAAAAACAATGTGAGTTTAACACTAGATTTACGGACGTTTTTTATATACCTATTTATTATACCCGGAAAATTGACGGGTGAATGAAAATACGCACTTTCTTTTAAAAACCGATTTATATAAGTTACTCAAAATTGCACAATATTTGGCTTCACGTTTAAATAAAATATCAAGAAATAAAAAGCCCTTTAAAATTGACTGTATCCGTGAAATTGACGGGTACCGTAAACCTAGTGTTAAAGAATTTTTATTTTTACGCATTCAGATTTGATCATTCTTTCCACTTTTTGGAACGCAAAATTGAGAGTCTGATTAAATGAAAACATTAAAATTTCAGGGTAATTTATTCACTGCAGTAGAGGCGAATTCTGACTTTAACGACCTCTGCGTTGTTCCAAATACTGGAATGTTTTTCATCGCAAACGAAAATCCGAAGATACAAACTTACTACATCCCAAGTCTCGGACCCGCTCCAAAGTGGTGTGGTATCCTCGACCAGCTCACGGAGGAATTGGAAGAAAAAGCCCAGGAAATTGTCTACGACGATTTTAAATTCGTTACCGAGGCAGAATTGAATGAAATGGGTATTTCTCATCTTAAGGGTAGCAACTTACTGAGAGCCTACATGCATGGATATTATATAAACGCGAATTTGTATCGAAAGTTCAGAGACATGGTGCAGCCCTTCGATTTGGAAGAGCACAAGATGAAGAAAATTAGACAAAAGATCGCTGAGGAACGTGCTAGTAAAATTCAGGTATATTTTATCATAAGTAAACTTCTAAAATATAAATGACTCTGTTTATATCAAACCTTTTATAGTTATTAATCAATTTAATCTAATTTTATTCTTTCTTGTAGTTGGAGAAGACTCTACCAGCTGTTAATAAAGACCTTGCTCTTAAATATATGGAAGTGGACAATCAAAAGAAAAAGAAAACGAAAACAACGTCAAATCTTCTTCAGGATAATCGTTTTGGACAATTGTTCACAAATCCTGATTTCCAAATTGACACAAACGCTGAAGAGTACGTTTTGCTAAATCCCGTAATTTCTCAAGTGGACAAACGCAAACGTAGAAAACTGGCAGAAGAAGAGGCAGTAGAGGCTCCAGCTGTTGAAGAAGAAAAAGACGACGGTTAGTAAAAGGAAAATAAGTATTTTTACAATCTTCCTTCAATCTCGATTTAAAATTTAATTCTGTATTTTTTATTTCAAGGTAAAACGAGTGCCGATGAAGATTTTCTTGATAGCAGTTCTGATGACGAGAAAGTTTGGTCGAAGGAGGTACAGAAAAAATACAGAATGCTAAAAAGAGATGCAAGACGGAAGGAATGGCAAGAAAATGCCGACGCCGAAGAAGAAGAGGAAAAATATTCGGAAAAGAAACCGAAGTTCTATGAAATTAAAGAAGGCGTTGAATTTACTGGATCAAAACTCCAGATTCGAAGGAAAAACAAGTACGTGCAGAACGTTTAGTACTTTTTAAATTGAAAATATACTAGCTAGTCTCGTTTTCCTTAAATTTCCTTAAATTGATCAATATTTTAATATCGGCAGGTTGGTTTTTAATTGTTGTTATTTATTTTAGAGCAAGCCTTGGACAAAGACTGCAAACTGAAGAAGTCAATAATTTGAAAGTTACTGGATCTGGTGGAAATAAACAAATGACATTCGCTGTTGGAAAGGTAAAGAAATTAGTTAAAAAATTTAATAAATAAATTATCGTTTTTTATAATACAGAGAATATAAGTTTTCTGTTTGAAATTTAAATAATTTCATGAATTTATGTTTTCGAATTTTGTTTACTTTATATTTCCACTTTTCAATGTTTTCAAAAGAAAAAAATTTCAAATTGAAAGAATTTCACTTTTAATATCGCTGTGAATAGTTACTAGAAGCAATTAATTATTAGTTTCGTTTTAAAGATTGTTAAAATGTTGCAATATTTTTCCACAGCGCCATCAACACAAAAAAACGAAAGACCATCCAACTGTTAATAGAAAGGAATACAAAGACCTCTTGCGACCGGCTCGCAACTTAGGAAAGCGTAAATTCTAAATTAATTTTACACTCAAGGTGATTGTAAAATACTGTAAATAAAAGCTTTTATCACTGTCTACAAAAATTTCGGTTTTTATTATTTTCCTTAATAATTTCGGTCTATAGGAATATCAATCATTGTACATACTTGTGAAGTGTGAAATCGTTGAGACAATTATTATCAGCGAAAGGTGAAAAGTCATCTTGGATGAATGATATGCCATTACAACGCAGTGTTGGTGAAGAACACACGAAGAATTATTAATACAAAGGTTCTCCATTCACAATCAAAAGGATAATGATTTCTTTCGAACAAATATGTCTTTGGTGAGTTTATTCCAATTTTGAAATTACCCTTTTTATTAGTATATAATTAATAATTAGCTAGTAATTCATTAAATTGTATTAATGATTCAACCTTAATGATGTGTATTTACATTCAGTTTCTAAGTTCGTGTGTTTACATCTTAACACAAATTATAACTCTAAACCTGTGTGTGTGTTTCTCAACTGTAGTTTATTCAGTTTCAATCTTTTCTCGTTTGTGAGAAGTAGCAAAAGTAGAACTATTTGTGAGACTGATAAGTAATAAATATGGGACAAAGGAGACTTGTCAAATTTTGGCGAAAGATTGTAAACAGTTTAGACTTTTATTTTCCCTCTTTATATTTATTCTGTTATTTTAAGTTTTAAATCGAAGTGTTGTATTTGTATTTTAGATTAATCCTAGCAAAAATAGCTCCACAAGTGGAAAAGAATCAACTTCAACAGATGGAAGTCATGAAGCTCACCTGCGAACTTCAACTCCATCATTGCTTTCAGAATTGGAACATAGCACCGAGGTAAGTTCTAAATTACGAATCATGTATATTTTAATTTTCTGTAAATAAAAATCCTTTCTAATATTTTCTTTAAAAATTATGTTTATTTAATAATTATTTTTTTATCTTAATTGCAGATTGGTGAGATAGCCGAAATGCCAGATTATGAAAATCTGAACACATCTGCAGTTTTGCATTATTGCAAGCACAAAATATTAAGACCGTATTTGAGACTTTTAGGAGTTATGGGATTACGACCAACTAGCAGTGATGATTCTGAACATTTTTCGTGCTATTGCCTTTTGGCTAATTTTCATACAGTGCAGGTCACAATTTTTATGTGCATTGGATACATTTTGCAATACATGGCTTGCTTTAGGTAAATTATTACTTTGGTTTTAAAATGAAAAAGAATATTAATTCAGAGGTTTTAAATTAGCTTTAAGGGCATGTGATACTTTACCATAAGAGCAATTTAGTTTACCAATTATACATTCATAACAATAAATATTTTTAGCTCATAAGAGTCAATAAACCTTCGTCTCATGTAGACAAAGGTTTATTGACTCTTATTAGCTGCAAATATTTATTATTATGAATGTATAATGGGGTAAACTAAATTGCTCTTATGTTAAAGTATTACATGTCCTTAAACGAATAAAAATGAAATGTTATTTTCTATGTTTTAGGAGAGATCGTGGATTTTCTTATAAACCAAGCCCACCAGTATCGTACTTTGACATAGAAATGGAGCCCTCGAAAGTGGTTCTGAATAACGATATATGTCACGGAAATGCAGCATTCAGTTATATGATACCAAGCAGTTTACACTTGATTGGATATTTATACACTGTTTATTTATTTCGAATTAAGGAAAACGAGCAATTGCAAAATTTAATGGAGAGGGCGTTTCTTTTGTCCTCGACTCCAGTTAATCGAGGTAATCAGAAAAGACTAGTCAGAATTTTGTGGCTTTTCATTGGACTCAGTGTCGTATGGATGATTATGGCCCTCACGACTGTAACTATCATGATGGTTACACAAAATATTTCATTTCAATGGGTTCAGAATAGGTACACAATTATCACTTTTAATTTAAATTGGAAGACATTTCATTTTCAATGTGTTTATTTTATTTTTGTTTACAGCCCAAATCAAGTGAAAGAATTGTTGAAAATCTTCTTAGTTATCTGTACCTTATGGCATGATATGGTACAAGGAACGATTATAACAAGTTATTGTCTTCAAGGGCAACTTTTAATATCGCATTTATTTTTTCTTCATGCAAAATTACTTCAACATACTGTACCACCGATCGAATGGATGAAGGTATATATTTTTATCTTTTAAATACAATTTGTTCCACTTTATACTTATTTCTATTCGATTTAAAACAATAAATACATTCTTACAAAAAATTGTAAATCTATTTTAGGAAATCAGCGAATTTAAAACTCTTCTCAAATACTTCAATGACGAACTTGGACCAGCAGTCTGCATTTATACTGTCATAAATGTTTCCTGGGCTTTGGCAGGAATCGCCTGGTTATTTAGATTTGATAATATTAACGTTCACAATAATCCTGCGGCTTTTATCGCGATATTAAATGTCATCCTCTGGATTTCTATATCGGTTGTTCCATTTGTTCAGGTTTTAAATATTTCTTTTATTAGTTTAACAGAATTATTATCTGTTTTATGTATTAAAATATTTTAAATTCGTTTTCTTATTTTTGATTTTTTTCAGGCTGCGCGATTAACAACAGCGTGTTCGATGATCCAAAGCATCGGTCACGAAGTTCGAGTACGGCCTTATGTTTATCAAGGAACTTCCGGAGAAGATTTAGATACTATTTTATTATACACATCCTCCTTGAAAATGTGTGCAAGACTTTATAGAATTCCGATAACTGGGCGATACTTATGTATGTTTTTGACCTTCGGAGGCGTTGCTGTTCTAACTTTAGGACAATGCAACGCCTTTTCATAAATCTAAATGTGTTACCAGTCCTTAGTGCGATCAAATTTTGTTGTACATACATAAAATTAATTGTAAGGCGTACGTTAGCGTGTGGAGAAATATAAATTATTTGATTTATATAAAATGGTTTGTATTCATGTTTTTATTTATTCAAATTGCATACTTTTCAAATTGTTATTTAATAATGATCAAATTAGTAGGAACCTCCCTGTTATCATTAAAATGTGAAAAAATGCTTATAAAAACAATTCTTAATTTTCAAACGAAATTCACTAACGAATCTAAAAATTGCATTAATTTTCCCTCTAAATTTTAAATTGGCGCCAAAGGTTGGTAGGCCTGTTTGAATGGATTTTTTAAGTTGGCCATATAGTCTTAAGGGGGCAGATCCTGTTGAATCCTCTCGATTCTCGATTCTCGATGGGTTGACACCAAATTATAAAGATGGCCGGCAATAAAGAACCTCCACCGTTGTTCGAAGACGTCGATACCGAAAAAAACGATTTAGATGATGATGATGATGATATTTTCTCATCCGCAATACAGGTAATATATAGCCTTTACAATTAAAAAAGATTTCATGACCTATATTTCCTACTTTTTAACCCAGCCTCTTCTGACAGTAGCATTTCCTCTTGTTTCTTCTTACGTTAATTATTTTTCATCTCTTATTAAAATAGGATTTAATTATCGGCTTTTTCATTTGTTCAATTATAAAAAATTTTAAATTTTGTTTACTTCATTGCAAAATGATATGATTATTGTCCGAAGCAAAGATCAATTGCGACGTGGCATTGCAACTGTCATTTGCAAGATTTGCAGAAAGAGAATGCTTCGTATTATTATGAAAAAGAATTTTAATTACCTTAATTATATATAACTATAATATGGAACCTAAAACTTTACTGATATTTGATATTAATCCAAAGCTGGTTTGAAGTTGATATTACACATGAAGTATATAGATTTCAGTTGGATGTTTTCGATTACTCATTTTTTTCTTTCTATTTGTTGTGGTATTTCAAAGAATTTTTTGTGGGATATTTTTGTATTATTAGCGCAACTATTTTTTATTGTATTTCTATGAATTTAGATGTTATGCTGAAAAGGGGAATTAGAAATAAATTTAAGAAAAGAATCTTATATGTAATATGTAATTTTATAATGCAAATTTTATAATTTATTATCATAAAAATATACTATTACGCTCTTTGAGCCAGTATTTCGTCATTTGATATTAAATATCGATTTCTTACATTAAGTAATTAATTAAATTAAATTTAAGGTAAAAAATCAATTTTACACTTTTCAATTAAATTAATTTAATTTACTTTAATCGGGCGTTTTCCGATAAGTGATAAAGAAGACGCATGCGTATTTAATTTCGAGAATTGATATATATATATATATACTTACGCATTAAAACAAATTCACGAAAATAACTTATCAGAACCAAACCGAATAATTTATTAATTTGCTATGAATATTCGGCAAGAACGTTTTATGAGCAAATTTATTCTGAGATTAAATTGGATTGATTAGAGGTTTGCAGGTCAGTTGCAGATAAAAGTTAATAAATTTATGATATATATAAGTTTTAAGAGGTATGTACAAATGTTTAACGGTTTATTCTATAATTAAAAATTATTAATAAATTACAGGACCAATCGCTACTGGATACTTCTCCCTACAATGGACTTTCGTCCGCGCAATCTGAATTACCAAAATTATCCTTGAGAGATGCAGTTGAAGAAAATTCTTTTTCTACCGTTTCAAGTCCTGCTCCTGGAGGACCATTAAGTCCTCTAATGGGAAACGATATGGATGATTTACAGGATGTTCCTATCAACGATAATTTAGACGATACGTCGACAAACAAACATCTAGAGTCTCAGTCTTTGGATGAGGTAAACTGTTTTTTAAATAATTATTTAATTATTTAATAAGTTGAAATGAAGTCTATTTCCAGGATTAGTGATACATTTTGTATGTTTTAGATACCGACAGAATCCTCGGATACATTCTTGAAAATCACTGTGACTTCTCCACAAAAGATGGGAGAAGGAATGGGAGCCTACGTTGCCTATCGAGTAGAAACAAAAACCAACATGCCTATTTTTCGAAGTAGAAATTTCAGCGTAGTTAGACGATTTAGTGATTTTCTGGGTCTCCATGATAAACTGACTGAAAAATATCTTAGAAATGGAAGAATAATTCCACCTGCTCCAGAAAAAAGCGTCATTGGTAAATTCCAATATATATATATATATATATATATATATATATATATATATATATATATATAATATTAATTTACTAGTAGATCCTAAAGATGATTCTTTACTCGAAATTAAATTCAAGATTCTATGAAATTCATCATTTATTTTAAATTTTAAATTAAAAAATAATTTATAAAAAAATACAGGTATGACAAAAATAAAAATGTCGGGTGATAAAAACCAGGAACAAGGCTCGAGTTCAACAGAATTTATTGAACGTCGCAGAGCAGCTTTGGAAAGATATTTGAATCGAACAGCCGCCCATCCAATTCTTGGGGTTGATCCTGATTTCATTGATTTTTTGAAAGCCGGTAAATATTAATAAAAAAAAAGATTGATACTGATTTTATAAAATTAATTCTAATTATATTTTTTGTTTCAGACATGGAATTACCAAAAGCAACAAATACTTCGGCCCTGAGCGGAGCTGGAGTAATGAGGCTATTCAACAAAGTAGGAGAAACAGTGAACAAAATCACTTACAAAATGGATGAAAACGACACCGTAAGTAAAAATTCTAAACTATTTTCAAAATCTGAAAAATACTTTTTGCACGAATCGAATAAGACCGGTTATGACTGTTTTTCTGTTGCTTACATTAGGAAGGTAAGGTATGTTAAATTCGTACCACAGATATAAAGTAGCTGTTTATAATTTTCTTTTCAGCTTCTCAAGTTCTCACGTTCCAAAAAAATGAAAATCAATATTCGACAACAACTTTATTGCTTAATTGAAAAAAATGTTATCATGACTTTTATATCATTATGTGCTAATTGTCGATTTTGCTATAAATCTAAGGGATCTATTTATTTTTTGCAGTGGTTTGAAGAAAGAACAACGCAAATTGATTCTTTGGACACTCAATTGAGAGCTTTGCATTCCGCTGTAGAAAATTTGACAAATCAGAGGCGAGAATTGGCAAATTGTACTGGCGCAACAGCAAAAGCTATTGCAGTCCTTGGACATGGCGAACAGGGAGCAGCTCTTGGGAGAGCTTTGGCACAATTAGCAGAAACTTTGGAGAAAATTGAGGTCGTCAGAAAAGCTCAAAGCAATAGTGATCTTTATCAATTTGGAGAAATGCTTCGAGAATACGTCTCGCTGATTGCAGCGATTAAGGTAAAAAAAATAAGGATATCGGAATATTGGAATTACTATCATTGAACCCCAATATAAATTTCTAAAAATATTATTTTCATTGACTAACTTAGTTCTTCGAATTACAGGATGTTTTCCATGAACGAGTAAAGGTCTTTCAAAATTGGCAGCACGCACAGATGATGTTAAATAAGAAACGCGAGCAGAAAGCTCGACTCGAACAATCCGGTCGCAGTGACAAAACAAATCAGGCAGCGACAGAAGTCATCGAATGGGAATCTAAAGTTGAAAGAGGTCAAGAAGAATTCGATAAAATTTCGCAGATGATAAAGAAAGAAGTGGAGCGTTTTGAATTGATCAGAGTGGATGATTTTAAGAAACAATTGATACAATATCTAGAGAACATGTTGAAACATCAGAATCAATTGATTCAGCATTGGGAGAGCTTTTTACCTGAGGCACGCGCCGTCGCGTGAATATTCCATGTAATTTCTAAGAAAATATTTTTTATTCAAGTTTACCTGCTAGGTTACGTGCGTGTATAAAAGAATATTCTGCAATGCAATAGAGAAGATAAGATGAGAAATTGAGGAGCGTTCTAAACGTTGCAAACACGAGGAAGAAGTGTATATTTGTCATTCCGAAGATATTAGTAGGTTTAAGCAAATTTGTATTCAATGTAATTATCGCATAAAATGTTTCCTTTTTTTTTACTCCAAAGTTAAGTCTTTGTTATTTGTATTGATTCTGCCAATTGTGCTCTCAATAAGAAATTACAACAGATAGGTGCGAAAAAATTACTGTGTATAATATAAGATCAAGTATCATTAAATTTTTTTCTTGAAATGTATTGAAAGATATTATTATTGCTATTCTATTATCATTGTAAGTATAATCTATCTTTTAAATATTGTTATTCGACAATAAAATTCAGTTATACAGAAGTTGTATTGGATTTTTCTTGATTCTTTAGATTTGTTATAAGATTTTACGTACATACACACTTTCAATTTTATTTAAACAATTTTTTGGAAAAAATGTTTCGATTGTCCCGTTTTATGTGCAACTTTTTTATTGATTTAGATTAGAAAGGATATGCTTGAAATAGTTGAAATGCCTGGAATTATAACGGAAGAACGTGATTTTAAATTACGTACGGCCCTGAGTTTTGCGCAAATGTACCTGCGCAGTGCGCCACGATGAGTCAATCGCAGTCAGTCGTGAATGGTCGTGAAAATATTGTCTCTGAATTCACATTTCTCGCCGGTTCGTTACTTTTGTTAGTTCGACAGTTTTTCAGTTTAGTAATTTTGTTCACAGTGTTCGAGTCATTGTTCTAGAACCGTCTCCAAACTTTGATTTTCAACATGTCTATTCGCAGTAAGTGGAAGATGAAAATATTACTGGTTTTAAAATTAGATGCCTGACCATATAAGGAAAGAATTTGTAGTTACAGTGTTACAAACAAGACCACTGATCTCATTATTTTTCGGAATTGTGTGTCACGAATATAAAGTTTTAAGTTTTTTTAAATCTCAATTTGTTACAAAAAAATGGTTTCTTTTACAGTTTGTAGTTTTTGGCTTTGCAATTCAAAACCGGTCAATGACCGATGAAATAACTGTTACGATCGTGTACAGAGAATAGCTTTTGGTATTTCACCGGTTTCCTAGAATTTTACAATTTATACTTTATTTATATCCAACTCCTATTGTTTATCAATTTTGAAAAACTAAATTTCGATCATTTGAACTTTAAGATGAAGATTTTTCACTTGACAACAACGGATAATTTAATCGGGCGATGAAATCGTTGACTTGAAATTCAAATTAGTATAAATAATAATCAAGATTTTATATTTTTAATTTTAAAATTGAAAATTAAAAGGGTTTTTTAATTTTGTATTATAATTAATCTCGGATGTTTTTAATTGCCCTTATATCCAGTAAAAACTGCATTAAGTTAATTAACCAATGCCTCATATGTTTTACCTTTAAAGGTAAAACATGTGGTATTGGTTTATATGCTAAAATTTAATTGATTCTTGACAGTAATCTTCATTCGCTTGAATGTCTTGAGCGGATCAAGGTGTATGTAAATAAATGAACGCAAAGGGAAATAACACCTGCGAATTCTTGAGCGGATTATTTATTATATGAATTGAATTCAAAAATATCCACACCAGGAATTTGAAAATAGATTCTAGAATTTGCCACAAATATTTTTGTTAAATATATTAATTTAAAATCAAATAAAATAAATGTATAAATCGGATCTGTTTCTCTATCATTTTTTGGCAGTATTTAAGTTCTTGGAAAGGTCTACTTTTATTTCTGGGTGAAAAAAATTTTATTAGTCGCTATCTTTGGCTTCAGAGAAATTTCTGATGAGTATTGCAAAATTAGAATGTAGAAATCCCATCAAAGTATGTATGCAATTTATGTGCCGCTCAACATTTATTCTATTAGGTTGTCGTCATCAACGTGCTTGCATTCCCGGCCTTGCAAAGTGCGATTCTTCCTTTATTAATTGTTTCGTAACTCTTAACGTCCTCTCGTTTGTCGGCAATTAACATTTTCTATCCTTGAAGAATTTTCGACACTGGAAGCGTGACAAAGATTTCTTGGAATTTCAACCTTGGGTCAAATTAAGAAGAGTTTGAAAATAAACTCACATATTTTTTTTTATTGCGAAGTAACCAAATTATTATAGATCGCAGTATCAATTTACATATTATGTATTTAATTCTTTAGAATTATTTCAAATTAAAGTTAATTTGAAATTTAAAAGTAACTTTATCGATTCAGGAAGCTGAAAAAATGTTTCTTAGAGTGATTTACAAAGATGGAAATAATTCCTTATTGTCAGTTAATTATACAAGGAGATGTTCATTGACAATAATTCACACCTTGCGCAATTGAAGAAGCTTGTGTCAATTTTACGCTGATATGATAATTAACGACCCTCTTCTATAAACAATCGATTTGCCGGGAAAATTGTTCTCACATTGAAAAGTGTAAAAAGCAAGTCGAGAATTTTGTTTAAATACGAATTTAGAACAAAGAATTCAAATTGGACCAACAAACTTTTTATCAAAAAAATTATCTAATCTAAATTCTTCTCCTTCAATTATGTATTTTCAATATTTTTTTTCTAAATTGTTATATTAGCTTCTTTTATTCTATTTTCGTCTAAAATTGAAAACAGCGCTAGATTCTAGAGCCTATGGAATCTACATGTCCAATTTTATATTCCCCGTGTGGGCAGAAAAGCACGTTCCTTATCAGTATTATACGTGCATTGGAATCATCTCAGGTCGAAGATTAAACTTAATGGTCAACTCTGACATGTTAGCAAAGACATTTACAAGTACGATCGAAAATTACAGAATATAAGAACAATCTACATAGGAGATAGGCGTCATCCATACAGAAATAATCGTGACCTCACAAATATGACTTCAATGACGTATCTAAAACTTGATTCACCATGCATCAATTATCTGGTCCATTAAGTTTTGATTATTTAACACAACTAATACAGTTTTATTACCCAATTATATTTGACATTTCACGCTTCGCATTTGACCGCAGGAGACCAAAAGAGGGAATTCAACAATTCATTCGCGTATTAAACCGTATACTCATTGTTAAAAATTATTATTCTTAATAAATCAAGGATCTATTCTATTTAGAAGAATCTATAATATTTTTAGTATTTATTGGGAAATTTTTTATTTTATCGGTATAATATTTTTTAATATTGTTTTACATGATGTAATAACCTGTAATATCGTGTAATAGTTGTCTCATAGCAAATATATATATATATATATATCATTTTTGCTTACGCTATATATATTTTTGGAATTCTAAAGTACTGGCTGTGAATAAGAATCTAATCAATATAGGTAAAGAAAAATGTGGTTTCAGATTTCGAGAATATGAGAATCTATTTTCGATATAACAATCTCAACCTCGTTTTATGATAAGATTGAATTTTTAAATTAAAACTGAATCTCAGATTTATATTTTCTTGCAGCGCTAAACACAGAGGATAAGTTGGAGTATCAATTTATTCCTGTGACAGGAAGCCTGATTCAATTTCGTGTAAGAGCCCCGAATGATGCTCACATTGCTCTTACTGCTGGTCCCCAAGAGGGAGAACCGATGTATGAGGTGAGAAAAATTTGTTTTGAAAATAACTATAAATATAAATTATTAATAGCTCTCACAGCATAATCCCTATTGCTTGCCTTATATATATTTTTAACTATAAAGAATATTTTTGGAACAATAATTCTAAGTTGACTATAATTATTGTAATATTTTTCAGGTTTTCATTGGCGGATGGGCAAACTCGAAATCCGTGATTCGAAAGAACAGGAACAAGCCGGAAGTTGCTGAAGTCGATACCCCTGGAATTCTCAGCAATGACGAGGCTCGAGGCTTTTGGATCAGGTATATTAATTTATTTGTTAATTAACTCTGTACTACTATGTATTTTAAATTTTTTCTGTAGTGACAATATTTGTAATTGGATTTTGTGACTTTATTAAAAAAATAATTTTTTCCTTTTAATTTCAATTTAGGTGGTCCGGAAATACGATTACAGCTGGCAGGGAAGGAAACTTTGACCCTCTGTTGTCCTATACAGATCCTGAACCAATTGTTGTTGGGTATATTGGTATCTGCACTGGATGGGGTGCTTCTGGCGAATGGCAACTTGAAGGTAAATGAAAATATCTCTACTACATGGAATTATGAATTTATCCATGATATAAATATAAATTTTGATTGCACTTATATGTATATTACTTCACAATTCTACAATTTTTACCTAAAATTAGTAATTTGTGACTGTAAAATCCTTTAATTTGTAATCTCTAATTTCTACTTTATGATTCAATTCTTAAATTACTTTATTACCCAGTCATACTTATTCTGGGCACATTATTCATTAATGAAGCATTTCCGCATAATTGCGAGGAAACAGTTAATATTCATTTTAAGTCGGAATTAATGTAGAATTATTGTAGAATTTGGTATAGAAAATTATTTTGATCTAATTAATGCATAATGGTCGAAAGTTTTGGAATTATTATTTGGATTAAAACAAATGCTTTGGGTGCGGTATTTTTAATCAGCTATTTAATTATAATTAATTCTTTTTTTCTGCATCGGGGATTTTTGGACAACATATTGACCCTCTACAGCGATATGTCTTGCCGACTACGTTGATTGTACGTAATTTATTTAATTGCAGAGATGGATTTTCTTCCCGTTATCTTTGTTAAGTAGATTTGGCTTTTATAGAGAGGAAAACTGCTTTTGGCCTTCCTGCACGCTTCTGCAAATTACATAATACACCCGCAGATTTTAAATTATAAATAGAAACCACTCGTGCCTGTGAATAATCTCCACACAATTTATATGTATTTATATTTTTGCAATCTTAAGAGCAAAGGTCCAAAACTTGTTTAACCAGTTTTATAAAGTTTCAAACAACATCTTATAATTATATTTTATAATTCATTCTTTAAGCAAACCAACGAGATTTGAATTATATTTTGAAAGATAAGTTTTTTCTGGTAAAAATTTTTCGCGTTTCATAAAAAGAACCATTTTTCATGAAAGTTATTCGTAAAGAATTTCATACACACTACTGCGAGGATTATTATTCTAGGGGATAAACTTTTCCAGTAAGTTTGTCAAAGATAATGAAAACACTGCACGCGATTTTAGAATCTGGAGAATGTGAGTAGTTAGCAAAAACTAGCAAAGTTCTTTCGTCCTTGTGACAAATATTGATTTTCTATCCTTATAGGTCAGACAGGTTTCAATTCGGCGTCGTCATATATTCATTCAATTTGTCAGTAAGGTCAACTTGGAAAAACACTCCTTAAAATTATTAATTTCTTGACCGTCATCTTTCAAATCAAAATATAATCGTAAATTTATAAATTTAGAATATTTTAAATCAAAGTGATCAGTGAAAAATTCTAGGACAAAAATGTATGATAATAAGTTTAGTGCCAATTGATAAGAAGCTGATTTTGAGGTAGACACCCTCAAAATTGAAATTGAGGTAAAAATTGCAATTTAAATTAGAAAAGATATTTAAATTTAAATTTTCTAAGGACATCCACCAATCACAACTTCGGATGATCTGAAATACAAATTCCATCCTGCCCCCGGTGCTGTTATCCTGGAAGTGAAAGCGAAAAATAATGCTCATGTGGCATTATCAAAATCTAAAGGGGAATCCAGCCCGATGTACGAAATCATGCTGGGTGGTTGGGAAAACTCTGCTTCTGTCATCAGATACGATCGCAAACAGCCTGACAAGGTTCCTGTTTTTTAAATTTAATTTTTATTTTTTTCTTTAAATTTAAATTCGGCCCCTTTCTGCCGATTCGAATTTTTTCGAATGTGAAGACCTTCCAAATTTAAAAAATCAGTTTATTTTAACCTGATTTTAGTCCGACAATTCACAAACTACATATATTATTCCCGACCTTGTCATTGCCCCACCTTCCTTTCTCTGATTGCTCTTTTTTTCATGAAACCTACACGTCGTTATGTAATAGCAATTTGAGTATTTCATTATCTAAGAGGTTTTGCGTTTCAAAATTTAAAACCAAAGATTTGTAGTAGATTAATTTTTTTTAGTCAAAAAAAAAATTCCTAATTTTAAATTCTTTTTATATTTTTCTTTGAGAGGTTTTGGTTGATATTAAATCGGGATTGAATTCCCGTTTCTCAGATCGGACGGATGCACACCTCTAATTTCAATGTAATTACAAAAGATTCCAGAATATTTCTAAATACTTCAAGAGTTTTTAAGTGATCTTAAAGGATTTAAAAAAATATATGTGACCCCTCCTTTTAAAGTAGAATTCTAAGTGAGATTCTGCGTTAGGTTCGCAAAGATACACCGAATATTCTGCATCCGGGCGAATACAGGCAATTCGCAATTTCTTGGCGTAATGGCCATATTGTGGTAAAAGCTGGGGACCAAAATGGCCCTGTGATTTTGGAATGGAAAGATCCGAATCCATTTGGAATTACCCACGTTGGAGTTCGAACTGGTTGGGGAGCCACTGGATCATGGAATATCAAATTCGATCATCCCCCTACGGGAAGGAGCCATGGCATGTTTTTTTTTCCTTTAATTTTTTTTCATTGAAAAAATCCATCATCAAGTGGTTTTCGTTATTCAGGCCATCTACCATCTTCTCTCATTTTCATTGTTGCTTTCTTTTTTGTTGTTGGTTGACAATTTATTCACTCAAAAAAAAAAAGCTGAGAAAAGCCAAATTGAAATTGAATTTGAATTTTAATGCTTAAAAAATTTGATTGATATTTTAGTAGATTGAAAAAGAAAGGGACGCTTCAAATTTGAAATTTTTTTCCATATTTAATATTTTTTGGCACTAAATTTTTATTTCGATATATATTTTTCGTGTGGTGAGTGTGGATTTCAAAAATAAAAGGACTTAAAAGTTTAATAAGAACAAATAATTGTTATGCATGGGAATTTTTACTAGTTTAAGGCACAAAACTGTTTTCACTCATTGAATGTTTTTAGAGTAAATTAAAAATCATGATATGTGGTTTAGGGCTCTTCAGTTCATTATTAAAATAGTTTCGTAAATGAAGAATTGTTATATTACTAAAAATACTGTAAGTACAGCTTGTAACTAATTTTATATATACATAGAATTATAGAAGAGATTATCAAACGAAAATTATTTTCTTTTAACAAACAAAAATTGTTTTAAACTGTTTATAGCTGGTATTGTTGGTGCACCAACGCCATCAGCGCCTGCGGCTCCAGGATCTACTGGAATTTGGTGTGAATCAGTAGCTGGAATGGTACCTTCAGGAGCAGTAGAGGGTGGAAGAGACCTTGATGGACCTTTGTATGTTGGAAGAGCTCAACATGAGGGTGCTCTCATTCCTGGAAAAGTAAATCCGCAACATGCAGTTTGCTATATCCCATGGGGTGGTGGAGAGCATGGAAAAGCACAATATGAGGTCAGATAAAAAAAATTAATT
The DNA here is from genome assembly GCA_904066015.1 of Synergus gifuensis. Taxonomy (NCBI): domain Eukaryota; kingdom Metazoa; phylum Arthropoda; class Insecta; order Hymenoptera; family Cynipidae; genus Synergus; species Synergus gifuensis. The sequence goes on from CAJFCO010000141.1 coordinate 1,246,267, forward strand.
AATTCAAAGTTCAAAATAAAAAAAAATTTTCAATTCTCTAAATTTATTTTTTTTTGTGTATTTCAGGTTCTCTGTGGCTGTCCCTCGACTTGGGTACCAACCAGTGGCGATAATATTCCACCAAACGCCATTCCTGCTGGACAAACTGAAGAAGGAGAAGTCCTCTTCATTGGCCGTGCAAATCACGAGGGAACAGTGACAATTGGAAAGGTGCAACCATCTCACAAGGTTCTCTACATTCCATTTGGTGGTGAAGAGATTCCTCTCCCTGAATACGAAATTCTCGTCAACTAAAAAAGTCAAGAAAATTTTTGCAAAAGATCTTCTCACTTTGGAGGACTTGAATCTCGATTATTCTCTCTAATCTCTCTAAATAGAAGATGTAAAACAAAATTCAAAAGTAAAAGGCTTACTGCCAAAATTCACAAAAGTGGAATAATTTTGCTTTTCAAAAAATGCTGTTAGTTCTAGGAAATTCAAATCTTATTCTGACCTCACAAGAATTTAGTAATAATAGAATCAAAGCCAGAAATTTAAAAAGCTAATTGAGCGTTACACACTGAATGATTCATTCTCTAAAAAAATGCGTCACGACCTGTCAAATGCCTTCCTTATTTTTAAGACTTTGTATATCATTAAGTTTTTTTTTTCACGCTGAAAGTGCACAGTTATAGAATAGAAAATACAAAGTTTACACTACAGTTTGTGATAGTATTTTTGTAAATTTGAAAGCTTTTGGAAAAGAAAAGAACTGTTGATGAAAATTATGCGATTAGAACTAGTTAAGCAATATTATATGCATACGCAATATATTTTTAAATCTTTTAACGCGCCATGCTTTGTTCTTAAAGATATATAAAAGTTATATTTTTTGAAATGTCACTCGATAGAATCGAGCATTAAATGAAGCAATAAAGCGCAAATTATTCAATGAAAAAGATGTTTTTACTTGAGTAGTTAATGTTTCATTAAATAAGATTTAAGATTAAGTAATACGAATTAATATTGTATTAACCATTTCGATATAATCAAATCTACTTGTCTTGAAATTGACCAAAATTTTATTTGTAGGGCCTAAAATTGATCAAATTGAGGATAAGAAATGAGATTACATGATTTACAAAATCTCTTTTATTAATGGTTTTGACAATGTTGACTATAACACACCTTCTCGCAGTTTGTATGGGTTTCTTAGCATCAAGTGTACGAAGATACATTTATTTCGATAAATCATTGGATGTGAGTGGGAATGGTGTAGCGTGTAAATAGGTACAGGATTAACGAGAGGACGGCTGCAAAATCGCATTTTTTTCAGAAAGCTAACATGACTAAACTATTAAGCGTGGAAAATGACACTCGGAAATTTTCTTAAAAAAAAAAAATATATTTAAATTAAATTACTGTAATTGAAAAGTCAAAAAGTGATTTTGAAAAAGCTTCAAGCTGATCGAGAAATTGAGAAAATAAAGGAAAAAGAATGATTTTATTTACAGGAGAGAAGTTGATGCTATTTATCTTACAGATAAATTTGTTTCAAGGGAATAGAAAATCTTTTGAGGATATAACCTTTTGCATGAATTTCAATATTTCTTTTCAAGCAGCCAGAGTTCTTGATTGTAAAAAAATGAATTGGAAAAGTATTTCTTTTTTTTTTATCCTGACGAAAATACTTCTGTTGGTCATTTTCTAGCCTCAGTAGTGTAGAGATGTATTTAAATTTTATTGTGTTTCATTTTTGTGCTAGATTTTTCGATTTTATATTTTGGGTTTCAAAATCCTGACGAATAGTAAAAAAATGAGTTAAATTTTTTAAATGCGGCGAAATTTTTTCGTCAAGAAAAAATTGTTTAACCAATTTTTAAGGAAATACAAGTTTTAATTTCTTCTCGACTTTGTAGAGAAAGTTGGACTGGTTAATTTACATTAAATATGCCATTCACATGCTTGTATTTGTTTAATTTAGTCAATCACTCGTTTTAAATGCAGACGTAGTTCTTCCTTGGCAGCAGCATACATTAATTTCATTCACGTTTTAGCAAAAAGGATGACACCAATCAAGACTGATGAGTCATAAAATTTTCTTTGTTGAGTAATATTTAATAAGCTTTTAAGAAGTAAAATCTTAAGTTTAAGAACATTTAAGAATATAAAATAAATTTAATTTTGATATTTAATTGTAATTTTATTTTACGTTTCGCAATTATTTTAAAAGAAAATTAAATAATCATTTTTAATTATAATTTAAAGTTCAAATTGTCGAGTTTTCCTGTCATCTTTTTCTATAAAACTATGTCAATAAATATCCTCTTCTCAATTAACATCCACACACATACAATCAGGTATAAAGACACATACAGGAAGTGCACGTGGGTTAGAAGGGCAGGGTGGTAGGATAGACTCTTCTAATAGACTTTGCAGACGGACATAATAGAAATAGTTGATCTAGCATCGCTGTACAGGGTGTTCTCTGGCAATAATTATTTAATTAATAAGCGAACTCAATTCGCTTCAAGACCGAATAATGCGCGTTTCCCCAAGGAAAACGAAATTCGAAAGCGAAAAGACGTCGCAAAATTTCGATGTTTAGTTCTTTCATTGAATTTAATTACAATAATAATTAAAAGTTTCATTTTATTAATAAAAAGAATGTAGGGGTTTCTCAGTAAGACTTTATTACGTAATATAAAGTAAAAAAAGCTATATTTAAGTTGAAGAAACTTGATTATTAAGCTTAATTCCTTTGCTTTTTGCTGAAAGTGTAGATATTGAGTGTGTTATTTGAAATAAAATGGATTATTTAATAATTGACTTGAGAGGAGAAATTAAGCGTCGCTTTCCGACGAGTTTTGCTTTTTCGCTATTTGGGAAACGAGGAAACACCTTATATAAATATATCAATGTCGGTAATAATATATTATCTATCATTTACATTTATATTCTATATCAGTAAGCATGATATTTTCTTCAATATATTAATTCTTTCCATTTTTGTGTCACAGGTGATATTAAGGGATTAGCTTAATTTTTAGTGAATAAAATGTATTATGTATATTCACTTCAGCCTTGTTGCGTGCAGCTCGTGTCGCGGTGCTTACAATTTATTTCTATAGATAAATTCAATTAAGACAAATATCAAACTAGCTATGAGGTACGGATCCAATTAAAAAAGTAAGTTAAAGAATGAAATTAAGAATGACACTAGAGAATATCGGAGAAATGGAATGCCTTCCATTTTAATTTCTCGTTGCAAATTAAAATAGAGATTTCATTTCAGAGAGATTTGACTTTGATGTTTTGCAAATATAAATGCATTCTGCCATGTGGTATTAGGGACTTTTTTTAATCCTTTTTTTTTTACTTTGTATACATTTGACGAAATATATAGAAATGGAAAAACGCAGCACCACGAGGAACTGACACTCTTATTCATTAGAATTGCATATGACAGCATCGTACGACAAATGTAAAAGAACGCTTTTCCTTTCTCGAAGGAGACAAAAATTTATTATTCAGCTCCCAATCGTGCTGACATACTTTGCTATTTTATCGAATCTCTTTTTCCCTACCGCACTGTGATTTCAAATCACACATTGACAATTTTCAGAACGCGCCGAATAATATTGAAAAATGTGCCAACGGATTTATCGGGGAAAAATGGGGCGAGTAAAGTGGTAAATAATCCTAGCTATGCATTTTACGAAAGTTATTGGGATTTTATGGAATTTTCAAGAATTTCAAGGGATTTGATGAGATTTCATTGGTATTTAAGGAATTTCAATTTTAAAGACACATTTTCCCCAAAGATCCATAAAATAATCGGTTATAAAATAAATATTCAGAAAAAAAAAAGAAATAAAACCTCATCTATAAAATTAAAAAATGGAGTGTATCGCTAATATCACGCAATTTCGTCATTAACACATACATTATATGCAAAACATCATATCTTATAATTAATATGATTACGCAAACTGTACAATATACCTACAACTCTCAACGGGACTTGTTCTGCAAAATTTCTGAAAAGAACGATTTTAAAACAATCAAAATTGACAGAAATTTATTTCCGTATTTCTATTCAATGAATATTTTATCTTTTGTTATTATTTTCCTTTTCACGCCTTGAACACTCGATAACACATTTAAATGCAAGATAACTAAGTAAAAGAAAACTTATTCTATTGAAAGCCTGCATTCAAGTCACCGTTAAGAAGACTTATGTCTATATACACACACAAACATACACTCGCACAATTTTATTGCAAAAGGTCGTCGCCTTGTACATACACAGTCGTGAAATAAGAAAAAAACGCGTGTGAATTTTAGAATACTAAATTTACACCTTGGTGATATACCTACTTTTATTTTCTAAGAACGACGTTTCATTATCCAATACGAATTTTTTATTCTCCCTTTGTTATTCATTTTTTCCCCTTTTAGTACGTAATCACTGATCGAGCTCTCAGTTTATATATATTTATGTATACTTTATATTTGTGTGTATATTTATAATATAGATTCCAGAAAATAACACTCGTACAAAATTGACTATAGCCCATTGCTTCTACGATGTGTTGGTAATAGTGTTTACATACCTTGGTAGTTTTAAAATAACTTTCGTGACGTTCGACTAATCATTTTGGGGGCCCTTCATAAGTTTCTCAAGAATCATTTTTTCCTAGATTCATAATTAATTCATAACATTGATTTTTAATCTAAAAGCTTTTTCAGTTTGAAAATTCCCACCAAAAACCTTAAGTAATTTATGAGTAGCCCCTTTTTATTGTTATCGTTATCATCTAAATTTTTTTAAATCGTATCTCTCCCTCTCACTTTTCTAGATATGATGTGAATACGTATTGACCTCCGATTTATCCGACCGGCTTACCAAATTTTATTCCTAATCCTGACCATTAAATCAGAATTTTTCTATTTATTTATTATACGTTTACGGGATTATTTTCTGAAAATCAGGGCCGACAGAAAAAAATGACATTCTTCTTCTTTTTCTGAAGAAGAAATTACTTTTGATTATAATAATTATTGCAGTTTTGTAAATAATCGACTAGTTGCCTAATGCAAGGATTTTATAATAGAGGCTTTTTTGTCGATAAATTTTATCGATAATAAGTAAGATTTGGTCCGTCTCTTGCAAATCTTTACACACATTTACATTTCCGACTCGAACCATAGTTGCTTTTCATTTTTGTAAATGTAATTTAAAAATTTATTAACTTAAAATTGAAAAAACTATTTTTGAAAATATTTTTCGGGTATTTACACTTTTAAGAGTGAAGTTCCGGTCGGACTGGTGTCAACAGGAAATTGACGCGAAGAGGTTCTACTATTATTTCCATAATGATTAGGCCAACTTGTTTTTTTCTAAATTATACTCCCATTTATTTCTTCCCCCGCAACATTTTTTATTCCTAACTCATTTTAAATAATTGTAACAAAAAAATTTTCCTCAAATTATTAAAGATCAAAATATTTTAAAATAAAATTTGTAGAAATTATCATAAGCATAAATTATTGACACAATTATTGTTACATTCTAGTTAAATAAAATGCCTTATAGCTAAGTTTAGAATAGAACCACTGAGCTCAATTCAATTATTACGAGATATGCTCTAGTGGCAGTGCTAAAGTTTTCCTCTTGATATGTTTTCACTACTCAACTTTCAAATTAATTTTCTACCTTAATTCTAATTGTAAAATTAAATAAAAAATTCGCATAAAAGTATTTAAAGGTATTATTTACTAGTTGATTGTGAAAAGGGATAAAAAATGTTGCGAGGCAAACTTAGAGAGTGGGACGACTATGATAAAAATAATAATAATCATAATTTCGCTGACTAGATTCGAGTCCATCCTTTGGTAACACTTAATTCATTCACTGGTGACGGGGATGATCACCCTTCGGAGGGAATCTGTACAAAATTGAAACGGTTTCGTTCCCCCTTTATTGTGGATTTTTCGCAACCGTTTAGAAACTGACTGAAAATTTTTATATCCTAGCTCCACTTCCCGAGATTTTGATCGCCTTGAGGCGAAAAGAGACTTACTCAGGGGATGCAAGAGTTGGTGTTGGTTGCCGATTCTGGCTGTGAAAGTGCTACGGAAAAATCGGAATCGAGAATAAGGTCGCTGATGCAACCCACGATTCCTCTTTTGTACCTTCCTCCTGTCGTCCTCACGATATCGGGCGCCCCACCTTGAAATTAAATTAAAAAGATATTTTAAAAGTCAATAAGAGGTATTTTTGCAACTGCTGATAAATCGGAAAAATTAGGATCTAATATAAATGACAAATGAAAATTACCTATATAGAGGCCCGTATCAGTATTTAATTGTCGTAATTGACCTGGAGATGATACAGAGACTCCGGGTCCGCTGTCGACGATGAGAGACGACCATTGCTCGTTTCTAAAAAAGGAATAAGGTTGTTTACAAATTAAAGAAATCATTAAGCCAAACGCATTTAAGAAAATACTTTAGATCGGAAAATTAGGCATATAATCTAAGGTTTGAATTTTTAGAAAAAGGGACTTGCCTAACAGCTCTAATACGATGCCACAAATCGTCGTCTAATCTAGTGAGATTATATCTAAGTGTGGCTTCGCCAGATCCAAGATTGTAGGCTAAAGTAAGGTAACCCTGGTCCAAGCCAAGAGCAAGAAAATCATTGTTTGATTCCTCATCCTCTGAAGGATCAGGCTGTCGGCCACTCCAGAGTAAAAGACCGCTGCTACTGCTCGCCCTAAATCTCATATTTATGTCTACCCTGTAGCTGATAATCCTGAAAAAAGTTAGGGAAAATTAGGTTTTAAAAGGAATATAAGCTATTAAATCCTGTTACTGACATTTACCAAAGGACACGAACCCTAAAATTTCTAGATATTAGTAAATGTCGGTTACAAGAATTTACAAATTTATTATCGGGGTATCGTTCCTTTATTATGTACCGCTTATTTGGTACCTTTTCATGGTGTCAGCATCATTATAATGAAGATAACTTTCGATGCCTGTAAAGCTAGGTACAGATTTGTCGAGGGGATGCCCGAGGGAGATGTTGGGTCTTGTTGGCGAGGTTATCGAAGCAATATATTCGTTTGTTGCTGGGCAGGGATGTGGCATTCCTGGCCGACATCTGCAGGTGAACCTTTCTCTCATAGGACGACACTCAGCATCGCCGCAGGGTCGCGCCTCGCAGGCATGTCCGCAATTTCCGACGTTCACTCCACCCAGAGCCTCAGCTAGAATGCCAACCTATTGAAAATTACAGTCTATTATTCCCTCAAGTCTATATTATATAAAAATTAGACTAATTATCTCTCTTCATTCATTCATCAAACTGGAGAGTAATTAATTTCTCTGAATTTTAAAAGGATTTCAAAAGATTTTAAAACATTTTAAAGCATTAAAAAGCATTTTTTATGTTTTGAAATTACTTGAAAACCTTGAAATTCTTTTACATATTTTACATAACTACTTTTGAAGCAAATGGTGAAATATTATATAGGAACGTAAACTCACTTCTCTGCGGTTTAGAATAACAGTTTGTATGCATCCAACGAAGCTCGCCTTAGTTTTCATTTTTGGGGAATAAATTTCAGAGGATGGAGCGCCACCTAAATAGAGATTCAGGGGCAGGGACAATTGGGTGAAAGCTCCTGGTGCAAGAACTTCTTGCGCAGGTTCGCCCTCCACCTCCAAGGAAGCCAGACGTCCGGTCCTTGAGACTTGCACTTCCACCCACTCGCCTAGTTTCACAGGCGATTCACTCCTGCAACATAAAATCTCATTTAAATCCCTTAAATTTGCATCTTAGTAATTAAGAAAAGAAAAGAAACAATTTGTCTTATAATTCAGCCCTAGAAATTAGGATTTATTTAAAAATAATAATTATTATCTATCTTCCTTTATTATTCTTGTGTAGTAGAATTTTCGGAAGAGAGAAAAAGGGTGATAAAAAGCGTTCAAATTTGAAAAATTTAGGTTCGAAAAAATTTCAATTTGATGGAAATTGTAGCAAAGTTTCGATTTCAACATTCATTGTCTATTATTTACCTTCATTTATGCTGATTTTTAAGAATGTTACGAGAGTAATTATTATTAATGCCTCGTTCTGATTTACAGTCTCTAAAGAAACACATAAACAGCGGGATATTAGAGAAATTAAAAATTAATGAAAGAGAAGGCTTTTCTTAAGCCCTGTTTCAGAATTAATCTTTTAAGGCTCGAAACTTCCCTTTGAAAAGTTCCATTATAACAACCGTCGGACCGTAAACTTGCTTATACTATTGGTGTGCGTTAAGGCTATACGTAATTCTGCGATGAAATTATTAATAAATCCTTCCTTTTCGGCATGTGAAATGAAAGGCGGGCTTTTGCAGTTTACAAGAAAATTAAATATTTACAAATTTTTGGGGAATTGCGATTAATTGTTTTAGAGAGTTTCTAAAATTCATGGACGTAAATAGCTCTTTCACTATGTTGTCTTAATTCAATATTCATACGGCTTTACTGTTTCTACATGTTAAAAATTTAATTACGGAATTAATATTAGCATATTCTTGTTTGGCTATAAATTTTCGTCCAAGTAGAGAGGTGTTCAAGTTGAAAAAAATCCAAATTTGTCGGCTTTTTAATTAAAACCGTAAAAATTTAAAGTTTCGAAATATCAACTTTAAGATTATTTCCTTTTTATAACAGTTCAATGCTTCGATAAAAAATTTATTAAAAGACTCTTTTCACGCGAGAGGCTAGGCGACCAGGACTGTCAGAAATATGGGTCTTGATTTTACATTTTAGTGCTTCCACAGTATATCTATATTTCAGAAAATCGATCTGTCCTCAATATCTTATTTATACTCCCAGACAGATGAGACAAATAACGCAGTGGACTCAACTAATTTTGGTTAGCCAGGCAATTTATACATATATCATGTAATAATCGATTTTTGCATTAAGCAAAAGGTTTTTATGAATTAAATGCAGACACAATTTTGTTCTATTTTTCTTCCACTTTTTCATTTATTGTATGCACTATGCAGTTTTCTCCAGAAAATCTGCAATAATGTCAGGGACAAATACTTTTGGAGAAAAATGTTCAGTGTTCAGTTTTCAGTGAAATTCAGTTAACATGAGATAATAAGAAAGTTTAACGGTATAAGAGGATAGATTACTTGTAAATTGAAATTCTCCTAGCTATAATTTGTGTAATTGAGGTTGAACAGAAAATCAATATCCTAGCTTTAATTCTAACTAACTACTTTATAATTTTTTACCAATTTTATTTTTGTTGATTCGAAATGGGGAATGTTAAAATCGCAAGTCTTGGAGTTTCAAGCATTTCAATCATGAAACTGTATAAACTGAAAGTGTTAATTTCCTCAGGATCACATATTGCAAAAATGCGTAGTTGAAAGCTTGAAAATGCACAACATCCTGACATTTTTAGGTCTGTAATTTCAATCATTTAAAACTCGAATCTCTCAAACTTGAAGAATTTCATACAACGTTTGCACCATAATTTAACTTCTGTTTTCCGCAAAGGTCCTAAATGTCAAGATATTGGCATTTTTTCATAAATTCATACAGATCGCAGTTATATAACGTTTAACTCTAAAAACCAAATATAGAGGATGTATCTAATGAATACTATGTATACATATAGTAATCGTGAAGTATCGCATCAGTAAAAAGTTGGTTGGTAGTGATGCTTTTGTTTTTATTTATTTTATATTTTAGTATTTGAATATGTAAGTATACATAATAAAGTATTTAGCGTATGAAGTCTGATTATGTCATCGTAATCAACGTCATTAAAAAGAAGAATCCGATGTCCGATTTACTAATTCGACGTCACTGGGGGGTAATAATTCAGAGAATAGTATTCGTGTAGGGTAATTAATAGTTCGTGTAGCGGGACAGTTGAAAAAGGAAAGCATATATGTACAAGAGAGGCGTGTGTGCATTGACCGCACTCTATGAATTTATGGTCTAATAAAAGGAGAAATGAAAGCTGGATCGAACACGACCCGATTACACGCCAACCCACCCTCAGTATATGACAGTCCGAACTATGTCTCTGTGCATCGGTGACACGTGCATAGTGTGTGCTCATTTCCTTCATGAATATTCAGTCTTTCGATGCTTTCGATTCTCACGATACATACAAGAAGGATCAAACGCTCACCTAGCATTCAATTTTTCCCTGATCGTTCATTAAAATTTCATTAGTGCTCTGCAAGATTTAGAGGATTCTCTTGATAAAAAGGAAATAAGAGGATTGAGAAAGGGAAGTTGGAACAACCCCAAAGTTTTAGAAACCATCCTCTAGAAATTGAATTTACCTACTGGATGGATTTTTAAAATGTTGGAGATTTAAACCTTTTAATTTTTATTGTTCCCTTTTAGTCCACAAAATCTAAATATTTAAAGTTTAAATTAGAAATGTTTTCACGTTTGCCTAGGATGGTTAATTTAAGAATTATCATTTACCTTAAAGTTGCTGGTCCAGTTCCTAGATCGAACGTAAATTCAACATGACCACCAGATAGATAGAGAGCAATAAAATCACCAGTGGCGTCGCTGTGATGACCATTATAGAGAATCACACCATTGCGCGCTGTTGGTTTTAGAGTGACGGCCAATTCCAACCAGGAAAGCGACGTTTCCGCTAATCCCGGATATCGTAAGTATGAGGATCCATTGAAGGACGGCACCTGTGGAAAATGGCATTCCCGTTAATTGCAATTTGAGCTCAGACCACTTTATGAGAAAATTTCATTAAAAATCATCAGTCTCAGCACTTCTTTCCAATCTTTCTACTTTCCAAGTTAATTAATCTGAAGAAAAGTCTGCAAATAATTGTTCTTGCCTTATTCGTCTTTAATCAGAAATCAATAGTTAAAGGTCGATTAATTAAAACTTACTCATGGGAACTTCTCTCTTAACGTATTACTTTTTTTTTCTAAATTGAAGCAGTTAAATTCTAGTTCTGAGATGAAAATTAAAAGAATCTTCCCTTCAAAGATACTAAAAACTACCGTACACGGAAAAAATATGTCTAGTAAAAAGTGTAGAATTAGTCCAGGAGTTTTGGACGGGTAGCAAAATGTTGGAGATCTTGAATGACTTTTAGTAATATATTTCAAACTTCTCAGTACTAAATGCAAATGAGTCTTGGAAATGTTCAATAATAGTCTAGGAAAATAGTTTTGTATTTACTACACAAAATTTAAGTAAGAAGCCAAATTCAGTTCACGACAAATTGTAAAACAGTCTGGGAAAATAATGCGCGTTGATGTGCGCAGTGGACCATCAACCTGTAGAGCGAAAAATAAAGTGAATAAGTGTACTTATATAAAAGAAAAAACTCACGAAATCTTAAACATTAAAATAATAAAAATAATCAAATGATACAGTTATAATATAATATTTAAATAAAACATGTTAAAACAAATTAAATATCACTTGGGTCACTGTGACGTTTCTCACAAGCGGTGAAAATTTGGCTAGTAGTATATAAGGACCATTTCGACCGGTATACCTATAGCGTGCGATATTCTGCGTTAGAGAATTGCGTTATATGTAGTAGTGTTAAAGTTAGGTATAGAATTAGGTTTGTTGTGCATTAGATAAGTGTGACGATTACGTTTCTCGTGTGTGTGTGATGTGAACTTGGACACAAAAGGACTTTTACTACAAGTCTGATGTCGGCTTCGCTTTTTTTATTTTGCTTTAGAACCCATCATATTTTCCTAGACTGTCCAGGACTTTTTACAACATTTTGGTATCCGTTCAAGATTCCCAGACTGAGTTCTACACTTTTTATAGGACATATTTTTTCCGTGTAGAAATTATCATTCAACAAAACACTCTCAATGTCTTTTTTATAATAATTAATTTTATTATGTCAAGATTTGATTATAAATCTACTGACGTATAATAAAAATATTTTCAAAGTAACGACTTTGAAAGCAGCAAACAGCGTAATACCTCATTATAGCCTGTGGTAATAAATTATTGTCGAAACTGCGCTATTTCTCGTGGCTAATATTTTCCCGTCGTGATATAGTAATTACCCCGTGTACGCAAACGAGAAAATTATACGGCGTCTGTCACTGGAATATGTGCATACATATGTATATGTAAATGTATGTATAAGCATATATTGCACATAAATGTGAGGATGCTTTGGACGCAGCGCGATATCGATTGCGACAATGGCGGAAGTGTTAAAACTGTACGAGAAGCGAATCAGACGAAATCGCCATCGAGAGGCAATGAATATTATCATGCCTGATCATACGATATCCGGACACTGATATTCAGAGCTTTTAATACATCCATGTGAAAAGATGAGGGATAATTTTAGCGAGGGCCTTTTAATGTATTTTACAATATTTTAAGTTTCCTCTTTTTAAACCGACTCCATGCGTAATTTACATGTATCCCAAGTAATTCATTTTCGATATGAATAATGTGTTTCTTGCTCCATAAATTTGTATACTCTATTTTTTTTATTCTTTTATTTTTATTTCTTTCTTCCCTTTACGACAAACATGTGAAATAAACTTTTATAGCTGGTGAAAATATAAAAGCGAAGCTACGTACATAGAATGACGCACATATTTCAATAGGTATATA
>CAJFCO010000141.1:1262367-1286865 GCA_904066015.1 Synergus gifuensis
AGAGAGAGAGAGAGAGAGAGAGAGAGAGAGAGAGAGAGAGAGAGAGATGAGAAAAAAGTGTACGTCTGATCGAGTTCCTATTTCTGTGCCTTGGTTGCCCTATGTACAAGGAAAGAGAGAGAAAAGTGATTCGAGACTCTTGCGATCAATAGCGACGATATCATCCCTATTTCCACATACATCTAGAAAACCTACACACGTGCATTGCATATTTTGTAGAGTAACCATACGAGGGTTGCCGGAAACGTACAAGGCATCTCCAGTAGGAAAATAAATTCATAGCTTTCAGGACGTCAGAACTCGTGATTATCCATGCAAAATTGGAATGACAACCGAGAGGCAACCGGGAATCGGAAGTACTGCATTTTTCATAACGAATCGAACCTCATATTGCTATATTGGCGTTTTAATTTATGACGAATAATCTATCCTCGTAAAGTGAAACTGCAGATCGAATGCAAATTATTGAAAAATTGTTTCATTGTTCAAAATTAAAGTTTATTTAATTCATGGTTGAGAAATTTAATTCTTATGGTATTAGGTGGATAAATTTTCGATATTTCTAGAAGAAGCGAATAAAGATGATGATCTCATAAATTATATTGGTCAATAAAGACTAAATGGTTCCGATTGGTTCTGAGATCCCTGTGATACCGTAAAAAGTGTCCTGATACAATAAATTCAGAAATTTTCGATATTAAGTTAACTCCTAGTTGAAGCCATAATTGTTTCCTTTGTGAAGAGACAAAGAAAAAGTCAATTTCTGGTGCAAACTCTTGCAATACTTTTATCGTTTTTGGTAATGCGAAGCACTTGGGTCTGACAGCAATTTACATTCTAAGTGGATTACACAGGGTGCAGTATATTTACCGTTGAGCTAGTACCATACGTAGCTTATACATTCGTGTTCCGTTCTCATCGCTTGTAGAAGTACATACATTATACAAGTACATACATATATAAATAGGATATATAGATATAAGTGTGTTTTCTAGAAGCATTTAATGTATATGTATTTAGAGTATAGACTCGTCACCACGAGACGAGTGCTGCGCCAAGAGAGCAGCAGTTTCAAAGTAAATGCACTCGCAAAAGTCTGCCAACTTGCAGCCCTAGTCACACCCAGGACGAAAGCTTTCGTATTTGTATTTCTACGGGTCTAGACATCACAAATCTGCAATAAACTTCCAAGTTTTCGCTTTACTCTAAAGCCTCTCTAAGAGAAAACAACTGGTTGCAAGTCCAAGTCCCAAGGAAACATGCCCATACATATATCACATTCAATTTATTCGTCATTAAAGTTTCGAGAATATTTCATGAATTTAGAGCGACTGCATGGCAGGAGAATCCCGAAATATGCTTTGCTAATTTGAATCAGGCCAATTTTAATAAGAGTCAGTGGTTTTCAGTTGAAAAACTTACTCTCTCAATCTGAATTAGTATATACTAATTCAGATTGAGAGAGTAAGCTTTTCAACTGAATTATAAGAATTTGACTAATTGAATTAGTATTTTTTTACTAATTTATAGTAAAAAATTTCTCATTGTTTGAATTAGTAAGAAACTACTATACTGAAATTCCAATTCAATTGAAAACTAACTGGATTAAAAGTTTCAAAATTAAAAAGCAGGTGAGATGGAATTCTGTCAAGTCATGAGATTGAAACAATTTACAAGTTCTTGATTATTTTTCAGTAAATTAAATTTTTCGAAACTTACAAGTAGACACCGCCGCCTTCCTTCGACATTGAAATTAATGAGTTCGCAAGCTGGGATGTGGTGTCAATCTCATTTGACGTAAATCAATGTTTGTCTGGATTACGCGGTAAAAATTGAAAAGTTCGCGAATAAAAACAGTTTAAAAGCACGATTTCTTAGTTCCAAAGCCTCACTGAGTGCATGTTGACGTCATCTATAATTCAATTTGAAAATGGTGCTGACTGAACAGCGTTTCTGTGTCTTTTTTCTGGACGCCATTAATGAATAAACGTCGTTAGCAGTGCTCCTATTATTTAACGACTGATCGACTTTATTCCGGTCGCAAAAAACTGCTGCTAGTATAACAAAAAAAAAGGGTCGAGCAAGATCTACAAAGTGCAGGTTTGGGACTGCTAATTAGAAGTCTGTCGTCAGGAGTTCAAGACATCGAGAGCTTAATAGCGCTTTTACCCTAAAGTAGATTCACGTCGGAAGCCATTCTTCCCCGAAACTGCTTGATTTTTAATCCAATTTCCTCCTGTTCACTTTTCATCAACTTCTCCCGACTTAGGAACACTTTTCTCTTTTTTTTATGTAAGTAAACTCATTTTGGAACTTAAATCGCATTAAGTCAAAAGTGATAGAAGCTTAATGGCAGATAAACTTCAGGGTTTTAGAAATTAGCCAGAATTACTTCAACGTTTCCAAAAAGTGTCAATTTGTAAGCTTAATATTGCAAGGAACTTCCCAGTAATAAGTAAATAAAGATACTGAGAGAATTTAATTCTAGATTTCTTTTACCAACTTTTGCCGTTCTGTTTCGTGCTAAACGGGTTTATGACCTGCTAAATTATTTAACATAAAGAATTCCTAACTCCAGATTCTGGTAAATGTCGGGACAAGGAATCTGGAATTAGAGCCTGCGAATAAATTTTCTTCTTTAAGTGTGAAAGCCTTAAAGTGAATCAATTAAATTTAAGAGCTTCAAGACTTGCAGGATAGAATAAACCTTTATTTTAAGCCAGCTATTTAAGTAAAGAGAGAGAGAGAGAGAGAGAAATTTCCTTCTCTTGAAGCTATTCTAAATTTCACCAGTGACTGATTATATTTAGATAGAATGTTCCCATGGACACGGAATAATGGGTAATCGTAGACCCTACGTAGTTGCACTCGAGAAGAAGGTGGTTGAGTGTCGTACAAACTTATTACGAAGCAATTTGCAAGTCTTATGAGAGAAGGCAAGAAAGAGAACCTCGATGTCGAGATTTAGAAGGGTGCGAGAGTTAAAGCTCGTGATGTAAGTGAAGGAGCCTCTGAAAGGCATTTAATTCGGCTCGTTATACCCACTTGCTTCTGGTTAAAAGAAAAAAATAAAACGAAAAACTATATAGCAGAAAATAAACACCATTACACAATGATGTAGATGGAAAGTAACCTGGATTTTTCACTTGAAAGCTCTTTTCTCATCTAAAGAAAATATAAACTACTAAAGACCCTTGTATTTCTATGGAAGAAATGAACCAATGTTTAAACATTGAATTGAAACTTTTCAGCTCTGGCGCAATTGAGGAAATGGAATGGATTGGAAAATTGTACTACTTTTCCAGAAAACTCGATCGTGAAAGAATAAAAGCTCTATTACTTTTAAAAAGGGATTAAAATTCATTCAAGCTAAAAGGTTTTTCACATTGTAGCATTTTATTAAGAATTTTATTGTATACGTAGGGTGTGAAAAAAACAACTAAAACAACACCACTATAAATCATTATTACAACAGCTGGGAAGATTACAACCCTTAAAAGGGAAAAGCCACCCCTTATAAAGCTTAAAAGGGTTGTTGTTTTTCTGCATGTCTTTTGAACCATGATTTAAGAGACTTATGTAATTAATTGCATGAAAAATCAAAGCAAATAAAAAAAATACATATATTTTGTTTTATAATTAAGGGTAAGTTATTGTTCTCATTCCTTTGTGAGTTTAATTAGGAATTATTGAAGAAGCGTAAATTGTAGGAAGAACCTATAATTGAAATTACCTTTGATCTGCCTTGAATTCTCTTCTCTCGGTTGAGTTGAATCCAAGCATCCCATCGATGCCTGTAAATGCTCAGGGTATTCCATTCATTGAGTTTAACGGGTTCAGAACTCCTTACTATTCCAACTCCACTTCCACAGTCGAATCTAAAAAATTTCCAATCAATTAGAGAATGCTCATTAATAATTAATCAATTTTATATTAATTGAAACACCAACGTTTCTGTAACATGCTAAAATATTCAGTCAAAATTCGAACTTGGTTAAACGATTATTGAGTAGCTATCAGAACCCGGCCAGAAAGCAACTATGTAAATTTAATTTTCTCTGTAGGATCAGATCGACAAAATTCAAGAAAATGCATTACAGCTTTATACATCATCAATGGCAATTCTATCAAAATTCAATCAATTGAATTTTGACTTGGGAAATATTCTGAATGACTTAATTCAGAATCTTTAACAGAATAAAGTGATTCAATATTGTCAGAGTAAAGCTGTCCTATCTTAGACCGACAGTTGGATGAACACAAATCAACACCCCAAATTAATTATCGATTATCGATAATCCGGAGGATCGAGGGCATCACGTACTTTCTGGCTTTGTAACGTTTAGGCACGTGACACCTCCACCTAATAATGTGATCTTTCAAGAATATGCAATCCGACGTCAAATGTCGGTGAAACAAATATCTGGATCGATATTCCAAGTCTCTCGAGTCAACTCCGGCTTCGGAATATATATCACGTAGGGAGAGAATAAAGGAGCTTTATCTCTACCCTGACATCGCGAATTTGAATATTCTCGTTCTAATGGCACTCGAGGATGATTGCGAGCAGCTTAAAATGCATAAAAACTTGTTACGCGTAAGTATAAGGAATATTCAATTCCCTCTAGGGTTCCTACGTAGAAGATTAATTAATATGGGTCTTTCAATCAAGGGAAATTATTATTAAATGCTGCTTTTGAGATTGGAATATTTGTTTAATAATTGCAACCCCTTTCTTAATGTAGGATAATTATAGCTTCATAATGGAATTATTTAATTATTGAAGTCTGACAAGGGGACTTTTTTTTAGCCGTTTGAATCGGCAGTTTTATCTCGACTAATTCAAGTATATTAATTTTTAAGAATTGGGTACTATTTTAGAACACTTAGGTATTTAAAGTCTGTTACTTAGAATTGTAAAGTCTTCCAACTCTTATAAAACCATTTAATTTATTAGCTCAAATCTGAATAAAAGTGTTGCTTTTGTAATTGTACAATATAGAGATAGTGATGTCTTTTTTTGGCTATCTAAAATTGGGATATAGTGAAAAAATTTATGATACCTGAACTCAACGAAGCCATGATGGAGAATCAGGGCCATAAAGTCACCCTGGAGATCATCCCGTTCACCGGCCAGAAGCAACACCCCATCCCAAGCTTCCGGTCGAAACTCGAGCTCTAGTTGAACATGTTTGTAGGCTGCTCTTAAAGCAGGAAAGGCGAGCCAACCTGATCCCGTGAAGCGTGGCGACCTCACTTCTGTTTCTGAAACATATAAGAAAAAAATTATACAAAGAGATAAAAATGTTACATGATCCAAAAAAAAAAAAAAAAAAAAAAAATGGAAGGATTAACAAAGTAAGAGGATTCGATATATCTCTCTCGTTTTAGGATTCAAACTTAAAACTCTAAGAAAAGTTTTAAATTTGGAAAGTTGAAGAGATTAAATTTATATTATCCCTTTTAATTCATTAACCGCTGTCAATTAAAATCTGTCTTTTGCTATTAATTTGACGACTTTTACTTGTAGGGAATAAAATTCGAATTTTTCTCGATCGAACATATTTTCATTCTCGAGGGAATATTCTTGCTTTAGAATTCTAATCCTTTCTACTTTTGAAACTCTTTTGTATATATACTAGAAACATTTCAAATATATACATAGAATCTGGGAATTTAAAAGCTTAATATTTTTCTCATGATGACGATCTCATTTTATAGAAGGAAAGTTTCATAGAATACTAAAAGGATCAGATCTTGAAAACATCGATGAGCTCTTACATTTCTTTAAGTTTTCAATCTTTTAAAAATGAATTGATTTAGGTCAAAACCTTCGAGAATTAATCCAATTGACATCATTCATCGCGAAGACGTACAGAAAATTGGACGCAATTTCTCGAATGTTTTTTTGCATCTCAGATCCGACAAAAAATTAAGCCACCTGTAAATGAAGCGTTCCACTTTCGACGTTGAATCTTTTCTTCTTGAAATTTTTAGAGATTTCCTTCCTTTCCGAAAACGGAAAGAACGACGGAATCCAATCAGTCTCAGGCTGAGTGAAAAAGAAAGGTGCTCTGACTCCCTTTCCTCGAATCTCTCGTTTATTTATCTTCAATTCGAACTCGTTCGAAAATTGGAAAAACTCAGAGTATAGAGCTTTTATCGTCTTTTATCATGGAAATTTGTTTCTATGTACTCTGATTTGATTGTCTTGATCTAGACTTGATCTAGAATTCTTTCATTGAATGATCTTCTACTTCGAAAAGGAAGACACTTTTCTGAGCAAATCTCTGTCTCTTTAGAATCTATTTTCTTATATTATTTTCATTTCTCTAATAATAAGAAGCCCTAAAATTTTGATGAATCAAAATTCAAGAGGAACGTCTTTTAAAGAGACATTATTTTGGAATTATGTATTATAGTTTGTACGTTACAATTTTCTTTTCCTTTTCAGATGCTCATTTCCTCTTTTTTTAGTAAAAGAGTATCTTTCGTCGAACAAAGAATTGTCTTTTTCGTTGAACTTTTCTATAAAATCTTATATATATATATATATATATATATATATATATATATATATATATATTATGTTGTCCTGATTTCGTGAATTCACATCCGCACGTTCGTCATGATCCACGTGCGACTGTCTTTTAGAGTCGTTCACGTATCAAGAGGAATTCTATCTTCAGTCTGGTCGAACTAGTTCTCTTTTCTTCTATCCGTTGATTTATCGTCCACCTTATACCTAAACATCCTTCATACCCCATCCCTCGCTCTTCTTCCCACAGGTGATCGATACGACCTTTCTGCTTCCTCTACGTCTACGGCTAAAGCACGCCATAAGTCCCTTCAGTCTGTGGTCGGAATCCCCGACTTTTTCTCGACCATATTTTCTTATTTCACGCTTTGACTTTATCGAAAACATAGATTCATAAATCTTCCATAAAAATATACATTTCATGTGCTAAACCCAAGGGGACAAAAGTCTTTTACTCCTTATTATTTTTCAAATTGAAATGTTCCAGTTTGGAACATGAAGGCTGAGCAAATGTCAAACTCTAGTTTCCATCGTTTTACCAATTTGGAAAGGGCAAGTTGTAAAATATACTATGAAGGTGCATATAATATAATAGTGGAGAGAATTCTATTAAATACCACATGTTGCACGACCAGAATGATCCGATAACTATCTAATTTGAAAAACCCGATGGAAATTTTGTGGCATGCTTTGGATCTAACTAATTTGCAATTCACATAAAGACTGAAAAGCTACCTCTATAAAAATCGATTAAGCCCTCCAACAAGAGATAACAATTGTTAAAAAAAAATTCGCACATTTTTTTACTCGGGCTTTGTGTCTCTAAATTATTCTATACCGCTGATTAATAGTTTCGAGTAAATCATGAAATTCAGAGGGGGGTATTTCGTCTTCATTGAAGGGGTACACGTTGATAAACGAATTGATGTGGTTGTTTGAGAAGGGTAGTTCGTTTTGAAGGATAAGTGAGGGACGAAAGGGGCCTTCGTGAGGGGTACGTGTGATGAATATTTCATGACGTGGTATTTATTTCAAACACCCCGAGACTTCTTGTCTTTGAGGATCTCCTACCAACAAATACGCTGGATGCAGTGAGGCTTAAACTATAGCCCTCAGAGAGCCGCAGCCTTTGTCGTAATTTTCAAACAATCAAGGATGCTATAGTTTATGAACTTTAGTTTTGCTTTAGTTTTGCTTTAGTTTTGCTGGAGAATTTGGTTTGTTGTATGAGAGAGTGATATGATTCAAAGTCGTTAACAACTTTTAATTAATAAAACCACTTTGGCTGGATGCCTTTAAAACATGATTTTTTTTTCAATAACTCTTAACAGTTAAGGACAACATTCTATTTTCGACTATTCCTACAAGAAATATCCAATCTAAATATAATAAAACATTCCGCTCCCCATTTCTCTCATGAACCCCATGGTCTTGAATTCGTAAAGAGCAGGAAGCCATTCTTTGCTGATTGATTGGCTAAAGAGGAGAAAAGTAATGATGATCACGAAGCCCTCGAATGTTGCCACCCTGGGGAAACCTGACATAGGTATATTAACCCTTAAATGAGTTCAAAAGGCAGTTTAGGTAAATAAATACTTGCACACGTTATAATTAAGTACCTCGAGGATAGAGAGTATAGGTCATTACACCGCAGGATGCTCCTGCTCGTGTTGCAGGTCTCTGAAAAATGCAACGAGATACGAGAGAGGCAATATACTTTTAGTGGGAAGGAAGTGGCCGCCTCCTCGTATCCATTAAAAACACCCCTGCCAACTATGGGACCCCTATGGGGATAACATTTCTTGCTCGTTTTTATATACACCCTAAAGAAAATGACGAAATTCTATGAAACACTTCCCTCTTTCTGAATTTTTTGCTTGATCTTGATCACTTATTTTTTTTCGGAATTGATATTAATTGTAACTGATGTCAGCTTTTAAATAAAAAAGTATAACATTTTTCTTACTTCTTTACATCTAACATTGTTCATTTGTAAATGCTTCTTGTCAAATCGTAAAAATTCGACTTCAAATTCTTTTGACTTTAAAATAAAAGTAGATAAATTACTAATTCAGTAGTCAAGCACAAGGTTACTAATTCAATTAGTCAAATTCTTACTAATTCCGATTGAAAAAGTATAAAAAGCAAAGCTCTTGTTTGTAGACTGTCTGGAACCAAAGAAGCGGTCAATGGTGGCAGGAAATGGTACCTCAGGCGAAGCTGTTAGATCGTACAATATGTCCCAGTATTAGTCCCTTACGACGCACAAATACAATTTAATGCATCACAGCGGATAGTTAATCGATTAGTACATGCTCAGTTACTCTACAGGTGCATGTATAACATGCGTAGCTGATGTTGGATTACTGGTGTCGCAATGCCAGTTATATAGATTCGCATAATGCCAGCATCTGGGGAATCAATGGACTTGTTCGATTTTATCGGTCACTGCAATAAATTTTCTTTATGATTGTTGGTTAAATCCTACTTGTAATCCGAATCCGGTTACTTTATAATCAATTTGAACAGGGTTCAATATCGTCATTTAAAATCCAATTCGGTTGTAACGCTATCGATCCTACTCTCCAGGTGGAATTATCATAGTTTCAGATTTTCCATGGTCATTTATTTTCTCGACAAAACTATTTTTCAAATTTTTCTGATTCTACTAAAATTTTTAAAATAAGAGTCTCTCCTTTGGCCTCCAGGATTTATTTTTCTTGAAATGTAAATTGGATTTACGAGGCAGCTAACATTTATTAAAAAGTGGAAAAGTGTAATATTCCCTCTCTTGGAAAAATTTTACACGCTCAGTAACTCTTCGCAAGATATTGATTTATCTTGCGGATAAAACTTAGCACGAGAAGGCACACCCTCCCTGTAATTCTAATTTTAATAGCAGAGGGAGAATACTAAAAATAAGGTATAAAGTCTCGTTTTTTTTTGGGAGTATATTTAGGTAAAAATATGATGGAATTGGGCGCAAAAAGGTGAATCGATTTGAAGGCAGGGGGCGTGAAATGGCCTCTGGAAAAATTTGTATTCAATGTGTCAGCAGAGCTGTCCCCATATATTTGAAACAAATATAAGAATGACCTTTACTTTAATGGCAGGGGTGAATTCACATCGTTAGTAGGAATAGGGGTTTGCCCACGACGAAGCCACACAGTTCATCGCTTTCGACTTGATTATAAAATCGATAGAACTAACGCACCGAGTGTGACATACCACTAGTGAATAGACCTAACCTGTGTAGATTTGTAGACCTATGCTTCCGCCTTTTCTATTTGTTAACCGATGATCAATATAATTAGAGACAATTCAATTTTTATTCTAATTCGGATTCTGTCATAAGAAGCTTTTAAAAATACGAATATTGCATTATACTTAGAATTATCTAAGATTCTAGTATATTAAAGTCCCATATTTTAAAATTTGTAACTATGAACAAATCATTCATAAATTAAATGTAGAATAAATCAGCCTCGAAGAGTCCTTCAATAATCCCAGACTATCCTTTCACTAAAAAATGTATTAACGTCTCTCAAAACCGACTTTCTGTCTGATTTTTTTTTCTAAAATAATGAATGGTATTTCTATAGAGGAAGCTCGGCTTTAACTCATGACCCTTAAGGAAGAAATGAAGATGTAAACTGTAAGGACTGCAGTCAGCTAGCTGTTAAGAGTCAGACAGGTCGTTACTACTGAACTGAACCATCATTTTGCTTTCTCACCCAGATAAAAGCTGGAGATGAAGTTATTGTCTTTTAACAATAACAACTTACGTATTGTATATCAAAAAGATTATACCTATTTTTAATAAACCTACAATTATGACTAACGATTTCAGTATCAGTAATTTAATTTCATTTTGACTCAGTAATTTAATACTCTTTGTTCCCCGTTAACTAATGAAAAAACTAATTAGAACGGGTTTAGTGCGACAATTATTAAATCCTCGAAATAACTACAACATTAATATTGGAGATTTTCTCGCATCTCAGTGAAATTACAAAAGTTATTAATGGTTTGACCAAGAGGTTAAAAATTGTTACCGTTGACGACTCTTTTGCACTTTGGTACAGAGCACGTCTGCAAACAAATCGTTACGTGTACGAGCTTTTCAAGGGGTACCCAGAACACACCCAACTCATACATTCACGATAATAATTGTTTTGTCGATACTCCTTTCTCCGTTTATGAACTTAGCCACGAAGAACCCTACCGCTCAATGGAGGTAACAAAAATAACAATGAGTACACTCTTTCTGACTCCCTTGTGTCTGATAAAGAATACTCAAGAAAGAGTAGTTATCAAGAAATACATATATGAGAGAAAAAATCTCATTGTGCGTTGACAATTCGAACAGATTTTTCCACGAGAAAAAAAGGATAAAGAAATCGTGCAAGGGAGGTTGAAAGTTTTAAGTTGAATAACTTAAGGTTGATACAACTTAAGGTTGAAAACTTTCAAGTTGACACAATTAAACATAGCAAGATTTAAAGTAATTAGGATGTTTAGTGCCGGCCTTAGCCCATTTGGTGTCTCCTTCGGGCTCATAAGTTCATAAAAATAATTCATTTCAGGAAAATCTTCACAGCTTAAATTTAAATGACAGTTTTACAGGCGGCTTTACCAAAAATATGACTTAACACGTGCTAGAGTAATTCTCACTATCTTTGTACCTGTTTCGTGGTTAACAGTGGCAGATTTGGGATGCTGGGTGT
Source organism: Synergus gifuensis (assembly GCA_904066015.1). NCBI lineage: Eukaryota > Metazoa > Arthropoda > Insecta > Hymenoptera > Cynipidae > Synergus > Synergus gifuensis. Next base: position 1,273,633 of record CAJFCO010000141.1, read on the forward strand.
TGGGTTCAGTGGGTGGGGTGGAGGGAGGCGTGACTTAGCGGATGAAGGAAGTAGGAAAAAGGGGAAAGCTTAGGTCGTTAGGTCAGTTGATAATTAAACCCCTCGCTGTGCTGGCGGCAATTTTTTGTTCACCTATGGTCTTTTGAAAGTGTAGGCCAGTCACGAGGCAACTTACAACCCTGTTTACTGGTAGTATTATCGCAGTACAAATATCGTATATCTCTAATTAAATATTTATTTGAATTATCTCAACTTGAAAAGCTTCCAACTTTAAAACGTTTAATTTTAATATAATATAGTGTCTCTATTTTCGAGTTTTATATGTTTAAAATTATTCTCTGGAGCAGAATATTAATGAAGCTCGTAGAGATAAAAATAAGGTATGTGTAACATGAAATTTAAGGTAAAAATTATCTAGGATAATTAATTATCCAGAGTGGCTTGTAATTTCGTCTTTGAGGTCACCATATCGTTTAAATACTTGTGATTCATTGCGCCAGATTTATGTTTGCCAAAACAGCATGCAAATCTGACACACACCTGAGAACCTGTATGTCCCATAATACACAAAATTTCAAGCACTGTAGCGTGTTAGCTGCAAGCTCGACACCAGGTGCAAATATCTGTAACAATGGCTACAGAGAGAAGAGCTGCGCAGAATTATTGGAGAATGGGAACAGAAACTGTCATAGTTGTAGTGGGTTGCTAAAAATATTTATGACTCAACGATGCACTTGATATATTTGCAAGTATATACAAGCTAACAAGAATATATATATATAGACCATTTTCTCCTTTTTTATGATTATTGTCATTGTTGCTTGTTTTACTATCCAGATTTCACCTGCATAATTCAGAGTCGTTTCTACTTAGAAAATTGAAGTTTTAGGTAATTTTTGAATTTTCAAAGCATTATAATGAAACAACGTACACACTAATCAGTAATTAAAAATCCGGAATTTCGTGCAGAGAATCTTTTTTTTTCGTCTCTAGAATATCTTGAATAAATTGTAGTTATCTGCAAGTAAGACTGTAATCTTTAAAGTCCTCACGAAAGCACCTTTAGTTACTGAAACCTCTAAGCTGTTCTAAGCTTCTGATCGCATGTCTCAGGATTAATGGGAATGTTCGATAAACACACATAGTTGGATGAATGTGACATTGCAGGCGCAAAGGTTGATCACAACTTGTACTTGTAATGAACAGATTAGGAAGATTATTGTTATAGAAGAGAATTCTGCAAGTCTATCATCAAGTTGAGTAATTCAAAGCGTAGATTACAGAACACATAATTTGAAATTAGTACTTCTACAATTTAATCAAAGAATACATCAAAATTGTCGCAAAGAATTATATATAGTGATTTAGAAAATATAAATAGATTTATTGAAAAGGTGAAATTGTGGTTAAGAGTTATTTTGAATCAAGAGAAAATCTCTGAATGGAAGAGATGTCTTGACCTACGGAATTTTTATTGAAATTCTCGGCGTTCTTCCATCGCCAAGCAGATAGTGGGGCGTTGGACATTGGTAATAACAAAACCCGAATTATTTTCACGTGTAATCACGTACTATGTATGTAGTACGTTTTCCCGTTTCAAGTCCTTCCTCTTCTCTACGCGTTCGCCCTTTTCACCCCTTTCTAAGTTACACTGGTCCTCCAGCAACAGGCGATGCAGTCACTGAGAACAGCGAAACGCGTTGCTTTTCGCTGCCGATTCAGAACAATTCTTTCTGTTTCTGTCAAGTGAGCCTCGTGAAAGAGAATCGAAAAATATTTTCATTCCCTCTGGTGAAGTTTTCTGCAGAATTAAATTCTCCGGCGTTTAAATGTTTATAGAAGAGTTTTCAGGGTATTGCAATTTTAAAGCTGAAAGTTTTTATCTTTTCATTTCTTTTAACATTCAGAAATGAAGTTTAAAGTTTGCGATTTTATAAAGTTGGTGTCTTTTTAATTATTGAATATAATGACATTCTGCTCTCTCAATCTGAATTAGTTAAATCCTTGTTTTTAATAACTTACTTTTTATTAATGGTAATTTCTTATTACATATTAAAATTAAAATACTTATACTAATTGAATTAGTCAAATTCTTTTACAAATTCAGATTGAGAAAAAACATAATGCGGCAAACTTTTTTTTAGACGATGAATTGAGGGTAAAGTCTTTTTTGTGGGCACAAGCCGTAGTTCATGAACTAGTATCCTTGGGATGATAAATGAACAGGGTCTGAATTACCCCTTTGTCATTCTTAGGTCAAATATTTCGAGCGCGATCCTTGTATTACGTCACGGATTCCTTGCAAATTTCCTATGGATATCTAGACAGATCGTCGATCTCACGAAAAGGATCTGCGAGGGTCCTTACCTCTTGATTCTAGTCACGACAATATACACTACATCCACTTGTAAGCTATAAAAAAAGCACTTTGTCAAAAGTATCAAAAGAATCAAATCAAATGCTAAAAAATAAAAAACTTATGTAATTAATGATTTTAAAAATGAGGGAAAAATGTTCAAATTTTTAAATTAAAAGTTTACTTGAACTTTACACTCCTCCAAAAATTAATTATATTTTAATTCGTAAGCTCTATAAGATTTCAATTTATTCTGCTTGGAAGTACTGAAACTTACATACTTCCAACTTGTAAAATTTCAAACTTTAATTAGTTTAAGTTTGAAGGTAATCAAACATGAAAGCTTTCAAATTGAACGTTTTCATTTTGCTTCCTCATAGAGGAAGCTTTGTAGTGGTGACAAAATCCAGTTTCCTAAAAAAAGGTTTTTTTCAACATATTTTAAGGTCAATATATCTAACATGATGTCCTCAAAAATTGTGTGTGTGTGTGTGTGTGTGTGTGTGTGTGTGTGTGTGTGTGTGCGGATGTATGTCACGATCCAGCAATTTCTTGAAAACGCATATAATGAGTCATTTTAAACAAATTAAACTAAAGAAAATTCCATCAACAATGAGTTTTTACTTAACACTTATGAGGTTATGTACTTCAAGGAATAGTTTTATGCTTCAAGAATTTACAAATTACTCACTGAAGACACTTATAAACTTTAGAATTAATATAAAAAATCATATACTTACATTAAAAACTTCTTAATAAGTCACAATATTCAGCACATAATTTTTTAAACACAATCACAATACATGCAATCTCTGCAATCGAGCATGGGTGCGTCTAGCGTTTCAAAAACGTGGATGACAGTTGACCCAAATAGTTGCTATAGCGCTTGCGCGGCAGTAGAACGTCTGCTATCCTAAAATGGGACAGGAGAAGCCCCAAACGAGTGGATAAGATTCGTCCTAGCGTTTGGCACTGCTCGTGTCTTAGTTGGTGCGTCTACTGTACCAATATTATTTCCGTGTAGAGATAAATTGATGAAATTTTGCATAGTTATTCCACTATATATCTAGTTGAATTTCTTACAAGGGTTTAATAAAATATTTAATTTTACAAGTTTTATGTACTTTTATAATTTTCGTAAAATTCATTTTTTCACTATAACTTCTGAAATATTCAAAATTTAAAGCTGATGTAAATAAAACGTAGATTCCTTTTATCGAGTCAAATCGATTGACCTATATAATTAATGCATTTCATTAAGAAATAAGGATGTTATGGTTAATTGTATTTTCAAAAATTAATTTTTAATTATAACTTTTCAAATAACCAAAATTTTAAGTTGACGTAAGGAAAATGGTCTATAATATTATTTCATTTTATTGAAAAATAACAAAGTTATGGTTCTATTTAATTTTAAAAAATTAATTTTTCAACTATAAATTCTCAAATATTCAAAATTCAAAGCTGACGTAAGGAAAATAAAGGTTCCTTGCGTCGGGACGAATCGATTGACCTATAAGATTAATGCATTTCATTGAAAAATCAGAAAGTTGTGCTTTATTGTAATTTTCGAAAATGAATTTTTTGAATATAACTACTCAAATAATCAAAATTTAATGATGATGTAAAGAATACTTAATGCTTCCTCTATGAGGAAGCAAATCATATTTGCTTACAGGAAGCAAAGTGCTTATTGAATGAGCACAAAAGTTGATACAACTTCATAGCTAGTTTCAAATATTCAAACTTCGATCCTCGCAAATTATAAAATATTATACTTTATACTGCTATTGCAATTTTCTAGAGTGATATAATCTTTCCCATAAAGAGAAGATGGTGGCGACGGTACGATTGCGCGAAAAGCAGAATTCCGCAATTTGGAAACAGTACAGTGTTCGCTCATTAAATACCGTCACAAAGTCCTTTCCGTTGTAGAACCGAGTATTGGTTTGCCTCCTGGCAAACGGCCAAAATGGCGTCCCGCACGCTAGATTAAGCAGATTAACCACACGCTTTTCCAAGACCGAAGTACCGACCTTCCCAGAAATGCCGGTAAAAGCTCACTGTTTGCCGATAAATCGGATCTACGAGACATAACAATTGGTTGCATGAATCCAAAGAAAGGGCTTTTCTGGGTTCATTTTTCAAGTTTATAGATACTTGCTGGCAACGTCCATATAAAATCTCTTTAAAATCTCGAAACGATTTGAAATGATATTTGTTTCTCCAATGATATTTGAAAAATCTTTCAAGCTTTAAAATTTAAGTTCAATCCACTGAATTTAAGAGAGTAATTTTAAAATGAAGAATTGAACTTTTGGCATCAAGACAATCATATTCATCCTCGTTTTATAAATTATAAAGAGAGGGAAATGTATTACCTCTTCTTCCATAATTCATCGGCAATATTATACATTTCAGATAGTATTGATCAACACAACAGTGTGTTCTTTTATTACCCTTTCATATGTAAATTTCTTGACAGAGTGTTCGCACTTTGGCTTTATAATTCCCTATCTTGTTCAACATTTTCACTTGAGAGTGAATGAAGCAGCCTCACTTGCATTGAAATAAAGTTCGTTGACTCTGAAAACATTGGCAAACATTCGTGGGCTTCAATGATTTGCTAAAAATTCGTGTCAGGAGATAAAATTTAACTATTCTGAATTCTATGGATATAGTTATCACTTATAAAGAAGTATTGGTTTTTAATTTTCCCTTGTGTAGCGTAAAATTAACTCGAAAATGAATATAATCCCTGGCGTTCGTTTAACCACTTATATGATGTTATTATGTATATGGAAATTGTTAAAAAGACTTTCAGAAGTGTTTGGTTGTTTTTGATTTAAAAAGTACACTTTTGAGGTTCGGGAAATTTTAGTATACTTACAATGTAAAAGCTTTCAAACTTCATTGATTTTAAATTAAAGGCATTGTAACTTCAAACATTCCTTGAAATTAAAAGCAAATCATGAATTATGACCCTAATAGCAATGTTTCAAAAACATTGAATGAGAAAAATTGCAATGTTCAATGTTTGAATAATTTCGTCTTAAATATCTTCCTCCCAACTGTAATTGTGCAATCTAACGCAAACGAAACACCCTATGAAGCGAAGATTTGAGGCAATTAGCATGAACATTGCACACACAGTGCTACTCAACGTTTACCAATAAGCTGCGTTCCCGTTTATTGGTCATCGCACGTGATGGGGTTGATTTACTCCCACATACATATGTATTATACAATCTTGCATATAACCGTAACATGTTCGTAATTTTCAATTCATGAAAGCGTATTTGCATCATCCCATCTTGGGAGAGCTTTCACCTTATACATCATATACTATATCTGTATATCTTTATGTTCCTGGACTTGTATATCTGTAGTTAGATATATCATTTGGACTAGAGATTTTCCTGAATTCCCCTTTGATAAAGCCCTGAAAATGGAATTAAACAGAGAATGGAACACACGAATTTATTTGATTTTCGACCTCAGTAAATTTGTATGCTTGTGTAAAAGAATAACTTTTTTTGTGAAAAAGCTGAACTGAGCTTGACAAATGGGTATAAATCTAACAAAGCGGTTCGATTCAACAGTAAGGATATATCGAATCAACGAGCCGTACAAATTTAAAACTAATATTAGTATTAAATGCTTCGCATAATTTTCAAAACATATGTGCATAGAGAATCTTTATGAAAACAGTTTATTTACTTATCTTTCGGATAATTTATTCTGACAATATATGTTTTCCTTTAATGTATTCAATGAGTAAATAATTAATTACATTTAATTATATGAATTAATCAAATGTGAGATTTGAGAATATCAAATTTTAAATAGGTCAAATAATAATTGAATAATTATCAAATAAATGAGGAATATATATGTTTCGACACTAATACCATCAGGAGAGTTTCAAGGCATGATTTCAATGTTTGAAATATTCAAATAGATTGGCCAAATTTCAGATGGATTCGAAAAGAGTGGAATTTATTAGCAAGGTACGAATCAACAAAGACGATGAAGTAACGAACAAGGAAGACTCGAATTCTCGGAAGTGCAGGTTGTGTGCAAGTTTCCCTTGCAATGCTGAGAGACTGGAAAGTTTCCATTCGACGAATCCGATTGAGAATTGACGCCCCCACTTTTCAGTTTCCGCGATGAAGGCTTTAGTTCTCCCAACTCGGAAGTTTAAACTTTCAATTCAACCAGTAGTTTCCGGAGTTAAACCGTTCAAGAAGGTCTACAACAGCGTTTATTTTCGCAACTTTTTGTGCAATCGACAACAGGGTTCAAACTTGAGAAAATTGTCAAAATTGTTTTTACTCTGTTATTTCGTCTCTGTCTTAATATTAAAAGCTGCCATTTCCACAGTCACTTAGGCTTTATTAACAAGTCTTCAAAGCGTTTCAATTTTAGAGCTTTCGACTCAAAAATATTCAAATTTCGGATTCAGTTCTGATCTTTTCGAGTTAAAATGTTTCCAATTCCTTCCATCACAAACTTTGGACACAGTTCAGCATTTCCAAACTTGCAGCTCTCAAACTAGCACTCAAACTAAAAGCTTCCAATTTGGAAAGTTATCTAGTTAAAAGCAGTTCCACCTAAAGTACAATCAATCGGTATAATAAAAACCATTTTCGTGATAAGCTTTCATTAAATTAAAATTCGAATTAAAAGTTCAATTCTAGACTAAAGACCTGTAAGTAAAATGAATAAAGTGTAGATAGGCATGCGAAGAAAATCACTCACCATGCTGACATCGATTGCCACCCCTGCCAAGGGGGCATTGACACCTCTGCCTCAAGGACTCTTGCTTCTGTCTCGTCGTGGAGAAGTCGTTTCCTTCAAGAAGATTTTCCTCTTCGTCTTCGCTTCGAAGTTCTTCTATGTAGCAGTTGCCTCCGGGTCCACATTCCAAAGAACAAGAAGGTTCGGTACTCAAGACACTTTCCGTTGTCGGGAGGAGCTTTTGTTCCAAATTCGGACCCTTGAAAGTAGAAGAAGAAGAGAAGGATTGAGATGAATATCAGCAAAAGCAATTTCTTTCAATGTTGGCGATTCAGAATCCACTGGATTAAGTGAATTAAACGGACAAGTCGACGGATTCATTTTCAATCGACTTTTGACTTTTCCATTCATTTCTAATTTTAAGAAAATTGTAAACTCTCAGTGAAGAAATAAGTTTTATGAAAAATTCCATTCTCAAAACTTGGCGAGAAAAGCAAGAATAAGCTTATTTAAGAGAATGATGGTGACATGATCTAAAACTTACTTGGGAAGTGGGGCGCAGTTGTCGTCCTTCCGGAAGCTTGTTGCTAGTTTCCTCATTTCTTGTGAAATTTACTGTAAAATTTTCAGATCCTGGCTCCAGGTGTATCGTAAAGGAAGCTCCACGCATATACAGTACATCTTCTGCGACATCTTCATCCTCCTCGTTGTCAGAGCTTAACTCATCGCTTTCGAAGTCGTTCGGGAGCTCTCCTAACTCGCCTGTTGACGCAGACGTTGAATTCAGCTCTACAATAAAAAATATTTAAATTTATTACCAGATTTTCTATTCCAGTACCACACAATTTTATTTACATTTTTGGCACATATTCCGGAATAATGATCCCTTAAGCTCACTAAAAAGCTTCAAAGCTTTTTAGCTGAACCCGAAGTCATTTGACACATCCCTAGAAATTATAATAGGAAATTCTTTTAGGGGAAAAAATGTTCTAATACTTTACGGAACAGCTCTTCCGAGTCTGTCCGATGAATAAAGATAAAAACCTTTATTGTCCCGATATTGTTCCTCTAGAAAGTTTGGGTTCGATGAAGGGACTCCCACATATGGTTGTAATATAGTTATTAGGTAATATTTATACCGGAAAAAGGTTTGGAATAGAGTTTTTCGATTCAACTTCTTATAATATAATAAATAATACATATGTATAAAAAAAGAGAACAAGTGTGACCACTTGGAACACTTTTTATAGTATGAGAGTATCATTCGAGATGAAATAGTACATATACTCCATTATTTTTGAATTCGTTTTTAATCCATGCATGTTGAAATGCAGAAACTGAAACTAATATACCCTCCGGGATTCACAATTTAAACTCATATTTCATAAAGTCGGATTCCACATTGTCGCGTTTCAGTCAGAATAATTTTACTTCGAAATTCGACTCTTCCTCTCAGGCATATCATCAGTAAAATAAATAATGAGTCAGATTAAATTAGAATTTAAGAATCATTTAGTTACGCAAATCTATATTTCTCCGTAATTTAATATCTTTAAGTAAGTTTGAAGATTAATGATTAATTGATCATGTTACATCATTTTTAAAATAAATTTGAATATTTTTAGAATGAAAAGAAGTTTCGATGAAAATTTAATTCCGAAACTGGGTCACACCATATATTGCACTGAAACTAAAATTTTATATTCGTTACATTTGAAAGTGTGAGTTTTCAGTAACGTGAACAGAATACCTGAGTGGTCTTTTTGTTTTATTTTTTGAAAAGTGCACTCTCTTTGGGATATTTGTGGATTCTTCAAAATGCAGGTTGAATGTGTGGAAGAAACCCATTGAGAAGGTGAAGATACGCAGAAAACTTTATTTTATGCTTTTACCTTTGAAATGCAAATAGCTAAAAGAATATGTGATAAAATGTGAGTCGCCCTGAAAATAATCTGTATTTACAATTTTTAAAAATTGTAAATACGCCGGCCAAATTTCTGCCAGCATTCGTAATTCGTAATTTTCGTAAGAAAAAAATATTTTTATTTCTAATTTCACGTAGGTTGTTGTGAAATCGGTCAAGCACGGGGCTGAAGTGGGTTGATATTGTTGCGAAGAGTTCAGAATAGTCTTTTCAGCGTACTGCCTCGCTACTGCGGAGACGAAAACTTGGTCTATAAATTTTTCTTAACTCGAATCCGCCGAGGCAGTAAAGGGGTGGAAGGAGACTTTGCCGGATGGGGAGTAGAAATAAAGAGGACTGGGAAATCTAGATAGCGAAAGGACGAGCTAGGGGAAGAAAAAGTTCCCAAGTCATTTCATGCCGATGTCGTCCGAAACTTATTCATTCATATATGTAGTTCAGCTTTGCGGAAAATAATGCTAGAGGGGCTTTAGTGTCTCTATGAAATAAGTTCAATGCTCTCTTGTGTGACATAGAAGCATTCCAAAGCCCAATACATATTTTTCAAATAAAATTATATGTAATTACATTTTAATTCCAAAAATGGGAATAAGTAATTTTATTTAAATAAACAAAGGATGATATTTTTTAACATAAAGTAAATAAAGGACCACAATTCGCTAAATCGTGGTAAATAAAATGTTCTCTGCTCTGATCAGTGGAACAACGGGATGAAATGAAAAGCTCTGAATAGAAAGCCTTTCATATTCGAGACAAAAGAATTATTACCACCAAAACTAATTCTTGGTGAAAAATATTTTTTCTATGAAAAAAAAAAAAAAAAAACGGAAGGAAGTGTTGACTCGGTTCTTTTTTTTATTGCGTGTATCCGGATACAGTTTTGCTCATGTAACACGATTTTCAATTTTTCCAGGCTCGGTTTAACTGTTGCTCTCTATGTTACTCAAACATGTCTCCATTCATCGATTAGAGGATAACATCCCTTGGGAATATCCGGCGGAATTAAAAAGTAGTTCCCGAAATCCAAATTGCGGAAACATTGCAAAAAGAGAAACAGGGATGAATGAAGCTTTAAAAAAACTTGCAACACTCATGGAAATAAAATGTTTAGAAAAATTCAGAAATGCCCCTTTTATTTACGATATGTCTCTTTTTTTATGCTAACTGACACTCATCACGATCGATTCTGTTTCCACATGTGTTGTGAAACATTTATTGTGGTTTTTATAATCTCCCGGGAATGCGTGCAGCAAGAGCTGTATTTAAATTTCTCGAGTTTTAATGTTTTTTACAATTAAAAATTCAAGGTATATATTTAATTTTCTATAAATAATTGATGGGAATATTTCAAGCTTTAAATTTTGTAAATGATGTATACTTCTATTCGTTTTTTTTTCTCATATTTTCTCATATTTCATAGTTCATTATTTATAGAACTTTTGAATTGGAATTGAATCCTCAATCTGGAAAGCATTCCTTGAATTTCCCAAGACTATTTTTTTCAGAATCAGTTAAACCTCGAACAAAACTTTTCGAACGTAAGATGGCTGAAGAAGATTTTGTGACTTAGACAAATCCATTCGAGTTTGCAATTTAATGCGGCTGACGTGTAGTCGAGATACGTCTTGAAGTGCAGGAGAAGCAAAACTAGTTACGAGCCCCGGTCGTCATTCTGTTCAAGTCTGTGGTTAGCTTATTCTCTACTAAATGGATTCTCTGTGTGCGTCACCACTATATTCAGTCAAAAAGATCCACTTTCTCATAAAAGACTTTATTTTACGAACTCAAGTACCTCTCTGATTTAACATTCTTTTAAATCTGAATTCGCAACTTTGTAAATCTTAAAAAATTATCCTTGTCTTTATTTGTATTTGTCTTTGTATTCAGTGGATAAAAAATAACTGATGATGAGTGACTAAAAGTGAATGATACATTCCTGACTTAAGTTACGATAATTTTAAAATCACCTGTAAAACTTCTTCACGAATAAATGTTTTTCTGCTACAACGAATGTTTTTTTTCATCCCAGAATTTGCATAGAAATTAAACAAGCGCGGATGAGGAAACGTAATAAAGAATTACTCATCCGGATAAACTGCTCTCTTTTCCGTTCGGAGAATAGAATACAAAGAAGTTTAATAATTATGTATAATTTAACGGAAGGCACCTGTATTGAATGATTTCCATGTTTCTATATTTTCCAGTTTTACAAAAATTAATTTAATTAGAGCAAAGAAATGTATTTATAAATGAGGAATACTTTAGTAACTTTTTCTGATGCAAAGTATTCTATATAGAGAAGATCATTAATTATTATGAAAAAGGCCTCGTAACAGGTCACCCGATAATCATTTCGTTTCTATGTTAAGTATTCATTCATTACGGGTCACCGAATTTTTTTACTTCAGTCGTTCCACCTGTTCCATAAAAAATTTCGAACATACATAAAATATTTTATTTTTAGAATATTACATTCGCGATGAAATATTGGCGATTGTATTAAAAAAGAATTATTAATAAAACAAGAGTTATTAATTAAATTCCGTTTCTAAAAATTGATAGTGCATCTTACAGGAGAATATAAAAATTGTCGATCGATAAAAGTTTATTTTTACGACTGATATATAAAATATAGTCTGAATATGGCAACTTTTAAAACTCGAAATCATTCATATTTGCTCATATATTCTTAGCTTCTATCGTTAAGAACACCCGATGTTTTCCGCTCTTGGTGATATAACAAAGAAACTTTCGTTACTTCCAGCCAAGTTCGGAGTTTCCTAAAGGTTGTAGTAAATTTGTGACACGACTAAAGTCTAGATGGAAATTTAGCGGAAAAACAAGCCGGAAGCTTTTCGCTGTTCTACGGAATTTTTGAATAATATAAGCAAAATATAATATGTTTATAGAACACGAAGTATAAATGAGTCTGGGAAATAATAAAAGTTGGATTACTTTTTTAGAAATTTTATATTTGCCAAAGAAAAATATAATTTTTAGTTCATTCTAGTGTTCTCTCAACATTGCTGCGGGAATTTTTTCGTCGATGAAGCATCATCACTCCTAAGCTCTGTCTCAAAGTATCACCATTATGAAGGTTATTGTTCATGGTGGTAATCTCCTACAACCCTCAGCTCTGCTTGATGCAAAAATCGTGTCTCGTCTTTTTTCTATTGTCACAAAACTAAGCTTGATTCTGCTATGCTTGAGCTAATTTAAAATAATTTTTCGGAGAAAATGAAATATACCTTTATTTATTTACACATAGCAACCCTAAATATAAATAAAAAAAGAAATATGAATTGTAGAGTTTAAAATTATAGATAGTTTCCAACTCTGAAGATTGACAATTGATGGAATAAAGTTTAATGTATCTGAGGTGAATCAACATTTAAAATCCGATCTTGCAAGTTTACATAAGTAAAGTGGAAATCGAAGTTTTGAGCTTGTAAAAGTTACCAGATGAAAAGTTGTATTAATCTTGGATTTTGCCTTAAATCTGAGATGTGGGTTTCCAACGTGGAGTTAGATTTGAGGGAAAACTTTATTTATTAATATCAAAACTGCCGATAACTGCTGCTACTACACGAGTACCTCGTGACCTGAGTTTACTATGGATACTCGAAAGATAGACGAAATAAACGTGAAAAAGCTCGAGTGCTACTCGAAAAGTTCACCAGTTCACTAGGCCTTTGTGCTTTATCAAAGTCCGTATTATGTATAGAGCTCTCATTCACACACGAGCTTTCTACTGTTAGTGAGAGCAAACTTTCAGCTTTCGTGACTTATTTGCAACAATGTTTTTTATATTTTGTTTTTCCACTTCAATATTGAATTAAACATTCTGAAATCATTGTGAAATTCAATTTCGAGTTAAGAAAGCTTCTGTTTTTAAAATGGAAAAATATACGTATTTTTATTTCACTGTTATTTATCGATTTCATAAATGAAAAGTAAGGCATTAAAAAGAATATATATGTAGAAAAGAAAATTCGATTTAATCATTGTTTAAATAGAAAATATTCCACTAACAAAAATAAAAGAAATCGATTAGTAAGCGCTCTAATTATAAGATTATAGGTCAAATTTATAATAAATTTCTACTTATGTAAAATTATAAAATGGAATGGAGATTCCAAACTACGAACAAGAAGCTTAATTTCCTAATAATGCATATATATATATATATATATATATATATATATATATATAT
>CAJFCO010000141.1:1286965-1349808 GCA_904066015.1 Synergus gifuensis
ATACAAGGAAAAATAATTTATAACCGATAAAAAGAGTGATAAAGTTGTGAAAGAGAATCACAGAAGTTCAATAGCTGTGAATCCCGGCTTATTTGTATGCATAAGTGATTTTTGTAATGGGAAAGATGAAGAATAATAATCTTATAAGTCATTTTATTCAAAGAAAGGTAATATGACTCACTGAGTGAACACAGACTGTTTACGCTGTATATGCTAAACATGCGGGTTATGTATTTTCCGTGTGTGTGTGTGTGTGCATCGAGTACAGGCTTCAAAGAAAAATTGTACAACACTATAACTTTAAAGAGTGTAAATTCCCTGAATGAAGGAAAGCCGGTGATTCCCGGTGGAGAACATATGCAGGTTTTTATTTTCATCTAGGATCGCTCATATATAAATTGTAATCTGGAAATGAAAATTTCAAACACGAACAGGCAGCATAAAGAGAAGAACATTAGGTAAGCAGTACAAATCGAATTATAGTTTAATTACAAATAATAATTTATCAATTATATATGTATGCTTATAGACCACATTTCTTGACTGATTATGATATGCAATTTATAACAATAATCAAGTGATAATTTATTTACTATATAAATTGAACTATCAATTGAAATTTATATAATCAATATTAATAATTACTTTCAATTTCAGATACAGGAGTAAAGAAAAAGTAATTAAAAATGGTGAAGCTACTTTTGGTGATGGCTTTTGTGGCCATTATCTTTTCATTGTCTTCCGCTGGACTTCCTCGGCATAATCCAGCCCCGCCGCCTTACATTGTAAGTAAAAAATTCAATGTTTTGAAGAAAATAAAAAGAGGTCTTGAAATGTCTTGTCGCTAATCGTGAACAAATTCGGTATGACTCAGAGTAAAAATTTTCTCTGATTAGATAAAAGATATCTAATTGCATATTTATAATCAAAATGTGTTTATAATTAATCGATATTTATATTTTAGAACCGCCCACAGCCTCCGAGACCTCGCTTCAGAAGGGAAGCAAATCCTCAAAAAAATTCAGTGAGCGTTAATGTGAACAAACCACTGAATGGGCCAGAACGTCGTCCATCCTACAATGTTGATTATCAACACAAATTTTTTGAAAATAAAAATGGTCATCTCAGCGCTGGCGGTGGACTTCAAAAGCTTCCAGGTCAAAAATGGCAACCTCAGGTCGGAGTTCAAGGAACTTGGAGATTCAAAAGGGAAGCAAATCCTCAAAAAAATTCAGTGAGCGTTAATGTCAACAAACCATTGAATGGCCCAGAACGTCGTCCATCCTACAATGTTGATTATCAACATAAATTTTTTGAAAATAAAAATGGTCACATCAGCGCTGGTGGTGGAGTTCAAAAGTTTCCAGGTCAAAAATTACAACCCCATGTCGGAGTTCAAGGAACTTGGAGATTCAAAAGGGAAGCAAATCCACAAGGTGGTTCTGTGAATGTTGGTGTCAATAAACCTCTCAGTGGACCAGAACGTCGTCCATCTTATAATATTGATTACCAACACAATATTTACAGTGGAAAAAATGGACAAATTAGTGCAGGAGGTGGTGCTGTCAAACATCCAGGCCAAAAATGGCAACCCCAGGTCGGTGTTCAAGGAACCTGGCGTTTTTAAAAAGATTTTCATAAAATTGAGACTGAAGAATATGAATGAATGTGTAGTTTGATTTTAATAAATTATCATTAACTTAAATATTAAATCCTCTCGAGTATTTCTTTCAATGATCCTTTTAATCTTAATTATTTAACATTTGAAAGCTTTACAAATAAAAATGTGTTCCTGTTTTTTATACAGAAAAAAAAAGTCTTGAATCACGCCCGAAAGTCTATTTACTAGATTATTTACTAGAAATCGTTTTAAATTCCTTAAAATCATTTAAAATCTCTTGAAAGTCTTTAAATTTATTGGCATTAAATTGATTGAATTTAGTCACTCGCATATAAATTTCGAATTCGAGTAATGCATTTACGAATGACCAAAGAATAAATCGACTGATCTATTAGGTCACGCTATGCATAGACTGATAAGTTGCCTCGTGTCAAAGGCCAAGTAAGTGATGATAGATCGTCTTTCCTCGTACCATGAAATTCAGGAAATCTTTCAGAGCTGTCGTAGCGAAAAAACAATGAGGATTCTTTCTAAATGTTCTTTGGCAATTCACAGCGCACGAGGCAATTTGTCAAATTTTTTTTTATTCTTTCGACGGAGTAACAATTCTCTTCTCTTACAGATTCTTTTTTCTGAATTTTTCCCCTGGATTTTCAAACACCAACAAAAATTGTATATTACGTTTTCAACTTTCATCAAGGCAGCAAAAAAAACGAAAGTATATTCTTTTGTAAAGTATTTGATATACATATATATATACTTATTTTTGAGGTACTTAATAAGTTAAATAAATAGGGATTGTTAAGGGGCTTTTGTTCTGGTCAATTAATCGGTTTTAGAACCTGAAAACTCGTGAACTCTCGGGATTCACTCTGATTGGCTTGTCGACGGAAACGGAAGGCAACTTGCACTCCGATTTGAGGTTTCTATCTCTCATCTGGTGGCATCTGAGCTTCACCTCCAGGACTGCTGTAACTGTGTTTGTTTTCAAAAATACTGTGTTAGTGTTTCTCTATGTAGGATAAAATAATGGACTCTCGAGTGGTTTGTCAACCTGGACGTCCACAGTTACAGTTGGATTGACCTCTCCACAAAACCTGAAATTCCTCTAAAGTCCAACCAGGGGTTCCCATTTTTAGTCGATTAATCAATATTTACCATAGTTTGGGATTTGAAACTTCTCAATAGGAAATCTACATATATAAAACTGAAAGACTTGTGTGTGTTTATTCCGAATAGGCTTCCACACTCTTGAGGCTATCAGAACCTAATTTTTCAGTGCGTCATAAATTTTTTCTGAGGATTTTTTTAAAGAGATATTTTGAAAGTTTTATTAATATTTTTAATTAATTTTTTTTATTCAGTTTTATTAATTTTTATTAATCCTTTAAAGTCTCGATTAAATTCTTTAAGTAACTTTTAGAATTTCTTTATAAATAAAAAGTAAGAATAATTCCGAGTTTCTTTAGATACATAGTAAAATCATATCACATTTTTTGGTTTAAAATAAAAAGTGAGATATGAGCCTGATCGTATATCACGTACACGGGACACTTTGAAGGGGATGTTCGAAATAACAGGGTGTCACGTTGACGTGCAATAAGGCGAGGAAGATTATTGGAAATGCATTTATTTCGCGTCATCGGATGCCTACACCTACGAAAAGTGTTTTGCCAGACACAGACGATTGTGAATGAAATATAATCGTGACGAACTTGCACGAGGCAATCCAGTAATAATATTGATGCAATTGTCAGCTCCACAAGCGGAAATCCAAATTCTAATTGATTCCACCTTTAACTTTTTATTTCCATTTTATGTTGTATTTTGTTCGATCAAAAAAGAGATTCCTTTCTTGGAGATTATAATTTTCTCAGTGTAATAGTAAAAAAGTGTTTAGTCTTGTGTTTAGTATTTTTTTTTTTTTTTTTTTTTTTTTTTTCAAAAATGTAAAGCTATAGTTTAGATTTAAGAAACCCTTTATCGTGAAAATTTCACGAGGAATGTTATCTTTCAAGAATATTGCTTTCAAAATCGCTTCGCCTGCCAATTTCCCAGAAAGGAGAATGAAATCAACCCAAGGCTCGCACTTTCCGAAAAAATTGAAAATTTCATAGCAGAAACTTGTATGGCCAATGGGGTGAGATATTCCTCTGCCTATAATATTCCTCCACCTTTAATATATTTTTTATCCCTATGTCTACAAGGTGCGGGTATTAGCCTCGATATTTTTGGCAAGGGCGACTCGACGAAGCGATTTTATGACGCGATGAAAGGCGAGCGAGTGAAATTGAGTTCTAGGTGGTCTGGAACGTAAGTGAAAAAAGAGGAACCGGGTCGAAACTGAGCGGAGGATCTCGCGTTTATCTCACTCGAATGAGCCTGGGGCCACGAGTCGAGTAATCCAAGAGGAGTCCTTATACTTATACTTTCTATGAGGAAGAGTTCGAAGAGTCTCTCAATGAGAGAAGAGACCTGTACTTGGGATAAGTTGGCATGGCGATAAATAGAAAAGCTCAAGAAACGAAGAAAGGGAACAGACCTGAGGCGTATAAATGCTGCCATTGAGGAAAAGGAAGAGGAGAAAGATGCTTTGGGGAATCTAGAGACCAAGCTAAGGAAGTAATACGCCCAAGAGCTACTTTTTACTAGAAAATGTGGTTTTATAAGATTTACTTTTTAAGAAAGAAGCAAAAAATCTAGAGATGTGTTATCAGAATTTTTGCCAGTAAAAGAGTTTTTCGAACGAAGAAAAATGTATGAGAAGTTCATGAAGAAGTGATGAGAGTACTTATTCAAGTTTATAAGAGGTTCCCAGAGAGTTTCGAAAGAATTTTAGAAAATTTGAACTTTGATAGAATAATTCGACCTATAATAACAGTGATGATAAAACTTACGATGATAAAATATTGAATCAGAGTTAGCATAAAGGAAGTACTTACCAGCACAGCTATATCCATTTTTATGAAGAATATAGCCATCCCTGCAATCGCACTCGTACATCCCGTCGTGAAGTTCATAACACAGCTGCTCACAGGGTGAACCATGTCCGCATCTTCCTGTAACAGAAACATCAGACGAAAAGAAACATTAATTTCGTTCCACCTTGCGCGACGAAAAGAGCTATTTATTATTATACTCAGACTGAATTTTCTTTCTCGTTGCTTTTCGTTTTCTTTCATTCTCATTTTCGAGACTTTCAACGCTGCCTTGAGAACTTCTTCAGAGAGACTTTTCGTATGAAATGATAATTAAAGGCTTTGAGAGAAAATTGCCGCACGGTATATGTATATACATACAAGAAACTATACGTCCCAGGCTATTTGATTCGCCCTGACAGTTCTCATAACTTCGCTCTGATCTTTCCACTTGGCATGCTTCTGTAAATTTACTGGAAAAAGGATACCGAAAATGTTTACTCCACAAACTTTTCGGTTAATAATTTGGTATCATGAATCGTATTCAGTTGAGAGATTCGCACCCGACGTCAATTACATATTATAAAAACGTAAAAATGGTTAAATACTTAGATTTAATATTAAAAATTAGATGTTTAGTAATGATAAAGTTTAAAATATCAATATACCCCATCTCGCTGATATTTCATATGTATAAAGACAAAAGCGTGTTTATCATTGGGCATTTAATTCGTGCTGAACTTGAAAGCAAGAATTTTCGTATGAATATACGGTAGCACAAGGGGTAGCAAATTTACACGTATATAATGAGTGTAAACGCGTTATTAGGATAAACACAAGGGTATCAAGCTAGTATGCTTACATTCTGGGGTAAACCCTTTGAAAGGTTGTTACGACTCTTCGCCACTCGACGCTTGAACGAGTTTGGGGCAAACATCGCATTTCGAGTGTAAGGCGCTTTCTCTCAGTTTGTCTGTAGCATAATCTACAATCTATGTATAGAGAGTATACAGTGTACATGCGCACTTTATTCTCTATATTCTACATTCTACAAGTAACTCTGCTCAATGCCTTAGTGCTGGGGTTCTTGAGGTGCGCGGGGTGGGGCAACTTGTTATTCCGGATATTTAACTTACAAATGCAGTTTCCGAGTTTGCAAATTTAGTAACATTTCGAGTAAGCAAAACTTAGAGGATCGGCATCGTCCACCTGCAATGAAGCCAGTTTTCACGCAAGAGCGGCTCAATTTAAGGGTGTAGAAGAATATAGGACGGATGAATACCCATGAATATCAAAGGCTATAATTTGATTTTAATTTAGATATTTTGTGAATCATACTCTCTCAATCTGAATTAGTTAAGTCTTACTGCGATTAATAGTTATAATTTCTTACTAATTCGAATAGTCCAAAGTCGTTTACTATAAATATACTATCATCATACACTGAAAAAGGTTTTTTGGTTCAACCGCAGGAAAGATTTAGGATCAAAAACTTACACTCGTCTTATAAACTTTTGGGTGTAATCTGTGAATGTGGAAAATTTACACTACTAATTAACTTGAATTAATAGTCCCTTGACGCATAAATGTACATGTATATTTACGCGAAATACGCACTGACTAACTGTTTTATACGACCTCGTTTAGAGTCTAAAGTTTTAAAGTTTCCTGCCAAGCTTAATGAAGGATGGCTAGGAAAGTAAATCACGAGGCAGGTTAGGAAAATCGTCGAGGGAAATGGCTCTTGTATGCTGAGGTGGAAATGCATGGATCTTGCGGAGATGATTTATTGAATTTGGGCAATTTATTGCTCTGCAGAACACACTTAGAGGATGTCAAGTGTTTATTATAATTACTATAGAATTTAACTATCGAGTCGCCCGAGATTTGTAATTCCTTCCTCATACTTTATACATCTAATATATTCCTGAATACCATTTAAAATAATGTAAATTAAGTGAATTTGAAAGCGAAATCATTTTGTATACATGTGTCTTGACGTAACATACCTTTTCTACTTGAATAAGTTAGACAATGTTTTAGTTGAGCTAGCCGAAGTAGATGAGGTATGGCACGACAAGACATATTGTCAAATTTCAAAGCAATTAATGTAATTTCATGCCAAAATATAAAACGATCAACTAAATTTTCATTAGGAATAAAATCCGACATGAGAGTCCCTCTATAAATTAAACTTGACGAAATCTTTACTTTATAATACGAAACCAGAATAGACTAGACTGGAATAAATGTATTCATCGTTCAAGAGTCAGTCGGCTGGATTGAATCTAATTAAGGCATTGCAGGTATTCATCAAGCATGCTAGAACCCCTCTTCCCAATATTTCTACGGTTTACACCTGTGTACTCCAAGTTTGACTTGTATTAGTAAAATCACAAATGAACGGATTCAATGGTGTCAATTACCAACTAATTGCTCTCAGTCCTTGTCGATAACGTTCGTCGTCTATTCAATGGGTCTGACTTTGGCCGTGACGAAAATCCCAATATGTCACGTGCCCATTCGGTACGGACGCGAGACTACTTCACTCGACAGTCTACGTAAAAATATTACACGAAATTAATCATCTCGAACTCTGCTAAACCCACACTCGCCGAATTCGTTTAACACCTCTGTTTGCAAATTTACGAAAAAAATATATTTACCGATTGTAACTGATAGGAAGAAATACTATAAATATTTAAAAATTTAAATTATCGTGGGCGACCACTTTAATAGCGATATTCCCAACATGAAGAGAAAAGAATTTGAAGTAAAATGGAATTTCAATTAAATTCAAAATTCTCCTTGAGAGAAAAAGTCGAAGAGGACAAATAATTTACTTAACTCTTGAACAAATTCACTACCGTAGAAATAAGTGTTTACTCACAAAATAAAATAAAATAAAGATAAATCCAAAGTTAACTCGAAAAACCGGAAATTTCTGAACCATGGTGGTGCGTTCAAAGGGATTTTTTCGGTGAAGCTCGTTTAATGGAATTGACTTGTGTCTGGTAAAATTGTGTTTCCTTTTTTTTTTTCAAGCGAGCAGTGAACCCACAAAGAGCATCATTAACTTTACTGGAAGAGTGATATCGATCGACAAATTAACGTGCAGGCAGACTGACAACATTTATTAAAATTAGAGACTAACAATGCCTTTTGCCTAAAGTGATTAACAATTATAGCATAAAATTCAAATTTTTATTTTATAAAACGGTTAAAGTTAGTTATAACAATTTAGTCAAAGTTAAGCAGAGAATGAAAATTATAACACAATATCGAGCTTTGGTGATATTTAAATTTATAGATTTAGTTCACCGCGAGTGTGTAATTTGTTTATTCGATCATGGTGGTTTGATTGAAAACTAAATCCTGCTCTGGAATCATGGAATCGAGAATAATTGCAATAAAAATTCAATCGAAACTTATTGTGCGAAAGTTTTAAAACAAGGAATATTTCCCTAATATCAGTATTTGTTCACTTTTTTCGAGGTTTATTTAGCGTTTCTGTATTTATAGAGAATTCAATTTTAGTGCAAGTTACGCTAACGTTTTATGATAGAAATATAAATTTTTGGTGTCTTACTGCGTTAGAAAAATTATAAGTTTTTAATAACTGCTTCCTTTTTGTCTATCAGTCTATATTATGCAAAAATTCCTAATTAGTGATATTCAAAAAGGTAAAGATGAATAAGAAGTTTTTTGCTGAAGAGTGAGTGTAGAATTAAGGTACAGGTTGTTAGAGTCTTTACAAAGTTTCAAGCCTGTATCCAGAGGATGTTGAATATTCTGGACACAGCGCTAAAGACTTGTAACTCGACCGCTTTAATCTTACCTTCGCAAAACCACCTGAGAATTCGTAATCCTGTCTAATGTGCTCGACATTTTTTTCTTTTCTATCAAAAATACTTCAAATTATAGTCGTTTATATTATCCAATTATATATTACAATTAAAGATGTTAAAAGTGGAATAACACAATAATTTGCAACTTTATATTATACTTATAATTTTGTAGTATACTATTCGGATATTACTGGTAATTACAATTAAGTTAGTGTAATTATGAGACACAAAAACTGCGAGCTACACATTTCGAGTGTCTTCATTAATAACGAACATAAGTTCGTGTGTAGCGAATAAACATCTCGAGTTAAATCCTTCCCAACGAATTATTTTCCTTTGAAAGTTTCGTATTTAGTTGAGCCAGATTATAATAATGATTAATTATAATTTTAATTGAAAAATTTTGGAGTCTAATCCTCCAAGTGTCCAAGTATATTGGAAAATTTATGAAATCTTAAAGATCTTTGGTTAATGAGATTTCATTGTATTCTATAAGGAATTAAAGGCATTTCTGTGAACGAACAAACGTAATTAGTAAGATTATCTTATGTAATTAATAATAGTATTCCCTTCAGTAACCCATTCTGTGAACCTAATCTTCGAATACAGTCTTTGTAGAAAATTCCTTTAAATTAGAATTGCAAGCTTACCCAAGATCAAAATCTCGTTTGTATTTGACTCGTGTAAATAGGAAACGGAGCTTTTGATGTTTGCAAGCTTCTTAGAACAGCTTAATTCAAGCATGTTTCTCTGTGCAGTTAAATTTCAGTCTCCCCAAGTATATTACATATAACTCACTTTGTGACTTATTCGATTGAGGATCGAGGAAAACTCGTACATTACTGCACCGGAGGGTGACACAATTATTGCGAATACGGTATCTGGTATCAGAAGTCTATATAAAAGCTCTCATCATATTGCTATGCCCTCGATGAAAAGCCCCTGTTGGCTATAAAGCTCTTACTGTTATTACTGTTGGCTTTATTATCATTATTATTATTGCTATTATTATTAATAGAAGAATATGACGTCCTTCATTGCATATATGGGTTCCCAGGATCGCACCGTTTTCGAATCCCGTGGTACTACTCATTGCTGTATGGCAGACGACGTGTCCGAGTAGCATGTCGCTATGGCAACGAACCCTCGACGAGTTCTCACAGGTTCTCAACCTCGGGCACTAGGAAAGTACTTTGAGAGTTTTCTCACTCGGGGGAATAAGTGGCAACGCTTTCCGTTCCAGTTACACATTACCCCAAATCACCTTTTTTAATGATCTAGAAAAAGAATCTTCTCACACAGAAAGAAAAAACGATAATGCATCACCCTTATAAAAATGTTCTCCAATTCACTAGAGGTGTGCATAATTTTTTTCAAGCCAAACTGAATTTGATATAAAAAGTTTCTCCCTTCAAATCACCCTCTTTTTAATTAGTTTTAATAATCCAATTTTGCGAAACATTACATATAGAAGATTTAAAATGCTTCTCAATAACAATGAAAATATTCAAACTTTAAGAAACTATAGTGAGTTGGCTCATAAATGAGGCTTCAGCTCTATAAACTAAGAAGCCTAATTAAGTGATCAGTCATCCCCAAGTTTCTATAGTTTTTCATTTTAATTGCTCCCGGAAAGTGCACTGGTGGAAATATTCCCCTGGCAAAGAAGAGAAAGTCCTTTCAAAATTCGTCGTCTGCCCATATTAACCCAGATAAGTTTTAAAATTGATCACGCGAGCATGTGACTGATTTTCATTGGTATGATAATGTCATGAAAGCTGCATTGATTATAAGAAATGGACTAAGTAAGAAAATGCAGATTTTTCAGAATTGATTTCAAGTAATACATTTGCTTGCATAATATCAAAAAATATTTTTAAATATGTAATCTTTACATTGTTATTAACCCAAAAAATTGTATATCCCCTTTTACGATTCGGTGATTCAATTTATTGTCTTCATTGTTTATAAACTTTCAATATCAGGAAATTTAAATGTATTTTCCTCATATAATAATAACAGGGCTTTTTGTTTGGAAAACTAATGAAATTTATAAATCGATAAATTGAATTTCATCCTCTCAATGGATGCACATGAATGAAAAATGAGGCAATATCGACATTTGGGTTGTAATAACAAAAGGGAAGTAGCTTCCTGAGTTGACGACTGCCTTCAGGCTACGTGACTCGCTACTCAGGTAAGTATTACGTAAACTCGAAAAATCGTTTACCATTGAAATAATAGAAAAGCATAATGAAATGGGTTTTAAATTCTCTCACAAATCTCAATTCTCTCTCTCTCTCTCTCTCTCTCTCTCTCTCTATATATATATATATATATATATATATATATATATATATAAAATTCACTTATATTTGAATTTGGATAGAATCAATAGAAAACCAGAATTTGTTTTCTCCGTCGAACTAATCAGACTGATACAGATTCTTACGTCGAGCATCGTCTATATAAAGATCAAAAGAGTAGATGTTTTTTAATCTGACGTTTCCTATACTTGTTGAGCTTTCAGCGCGAAATATTTGCTCTTGACGAGTCTCTCCTCGATTTGATAAAAATCTATGCTATAAATTTTGTTGGGGAGAAATCTCAGCTTATTCTCGAAACCCTCTTATCTTTATACAAAGATATTAAGAGGAAATATGCTTTTTAAACCCCAATAGCCATATTAAAGTTATTTTAAAGACCTTATTTTCTAGGGAAATTTATCACTTCTATCACTTTGTAAGAAATTCCTCATATGATGTTCCTTATAATGCAATATTAACTAAAAGAATGCAAAGAGTTATTCGACTTATACGACTATATATGTTCATTCATATCATTTTTGAATTATTAACAAATAACATATAATAAATGTAAATTTAAGATATAGAAATAGAGATCATTATCGTAAAAGTTGGTGCTTGGGTTCATTTGAACATTCTCGACTCGAGAAAAGTTGCCAGCCTTGAAACTGCTATAAAACACAACGTGCATATACTGTTCTTATGGGATAACTCGCTGGAAGGGCCTTTCTATACTTTTTTTAATATAATAAAGGATAATTTCCAACTTTCTAAGGAAATTGCGAGTATTTCTTTTTAATTCCAGATTTTCCCGCCTTATTCCACGATAACTGCATTCAGTTTCTCTATAAGATAGAGCTGGCGTCGGCAATGTGGATAACGATATAACTGCGTATAGCAAGTTTATAATGGGATCCAGGGCAAGGATGAGAGGAACTGGATGAGCACGACCTTACCAGTCACCTTGCCGGGAGCTGATGCTGAAACAACCCCAGATAACGGAGCAAATGGAACTTCGAGACTAACAAGTATTTCCCGATAGTTTCCCTGGACCGTCCGGTCTAAACCCTAAATGTATTGAAGATTGCTTTCCGAAAGGGGCTGGAGACATTTCATCCCCTCACGCCTTTCACGCAACTTAAGTTCCATGAATTAGACGTTCGAGCCCCAAGAATTAGGAGCATCATAAATTTCTCCAAGGAAGTAGAGTGTTACTCATTTCTAGGATGTGGGGCGATAACTAGTTGATGTGATCCTCAAGAAAGGTCATTTTTTGTTTCGGAAACTTTTATCTGTTATTATTGATTATTCAAATGATAAAGAAGTTTTCTGAAGGTCAGAATGGCGAACGATTATTAAAATGATTACGGACAATTAACAATGGTAGTATATGTGCAATTTTATGAGGCATGATTTCCAGAGCGAATTCGATAATTCTAACAGGCCAAACATTTGCGCACATGAATCGCGCAAATATTACTCCATAAATTGATCCTATAAAAATTTCACGTTTTGTTGAATATGACCCTTTCAAAAGACAAGTGACTCATATCAGTATATTCGAAATATTTACGAATGTCAATTTTTCATGTTAAATAATAAAAATACTATAATATTTTAAAGCAGCTCAAGTGGAAATTGATTATAGTATTGATTGATAGTATTATAGTATAGTATAATACTATACTATTGGTATAGTACTATACTATATAATACTATACTATACTATACAACTGGTTGAACCAGTTGTATTTTGCAGCATTTTGCTGAGAATCAGCAAAATTCTGCTAATTCAGATTTTGAGAGTGGAATTTCAACGTATGGGTTTGATTACTCATCATATCGAATAACTCATCAAATGCAGCAACGTTGCCTACCAATAATATACCAGTAGTAAATTATTAGCTTACAATTTCTAAAATATCCGATGAATTTCGTAGAATTTGATTAAATTAATTATATACATTTATTATATAATTCAAATAAAAGTTTTTATTTCTCTAAGGAACGAATAAAATTGATTTTATATCGATATCAGAAAAAATAAAAAGTTCAACTTCGGTTGAAGTGACTATGATATTAGAGATGAGAAATAAATCGAATCCTCTTTGTGCGGAATTATAATTTTCGCCCAGGAGACTTCATCCGAGCGGATAAAAACTTTTCCTATTAAATGACTTTCGTAGCGACCCGAGTTGTAAACAAAAAATATATATCGTTCTTAATTTTCCTCTTGTAAAACCAATCTAAAAATGAGATTGTCCTACATTAAACATTTTTTAGACGCCTTTGTGCATAAATTTTTATAATATTTGTTCCTCTATTTCAATTTTAAGGAAAGTATGTAACGAGTATAGGGAGTATAACTAAAGAGTGCCAACTGGGGACAATATTAATTGCTTTGGGGCCATTAGTAAATGGACCCTTCCAAAACGGTGAGAACGAGGACATTACGCAGCGTTTACTATTAGCATTAATGCCAAAACACAACACACACGGTTTCACTCGTTTAATCTGATGTTTGGATTTTTTACAGAGAATTTCTTCCAAATTGATAATTGCAATATACAGATGTGAAGAATTTTTTAATTAAAAAGTTCTAGATTATACCGTTTCAAAATTTATATACGTTCCAAATTAAATTGTAAGTTTTCTAGTCAAGAACAATTGGAAATTGCCCCATTAACGGCATTATAGAAACGTGCATTATTTTAAATGATAAAATGTTTAACTAAGCAATTATTATATTTTAATTTCCTGTAAATTTTAGATAGCATCAAAATGTAATAATGTCCCGACTAATTATAGTCGCTAGTCGCTTCGTAAACTGCGATTATAAGTTAACGGTTTCACTCAAGGGATTAAAGTATATTATATCACTCTGGGTTCTAACTTTAGCCTTAATTTTCCCACCATGTGTCATCCCATTGCGATTCAAGTTGTGCCTTTAATTCGAAGCACGTATCTAATCACCACTATATGCAGCACGCCAAGTGTCTGTTCGCGTATGACATCTGCACTCTCTAATGTTTCTTTAAACATTGCCAATTTGAATAAAATATTTTTAATTTAATAACAGTTGTTTTATCCCTTAATTCGAGAGAAAACTCTGGATTCAAAAAGGCAGAATATCGAGTGGATTACTTTTTTATCTTTATTGGTATATTTTAGTATTATTATTTTGGTTAAAATTCAGGGAACAATGTTTACTGGCTTCTCTTCAATTTTATAATGTCACCTCCTCGCTGTATGAATTATTATTATTTCTCCTGTACACGGGTAGATAATCTGGATTTACTGAATTTCCACGTGTTTTCAACGTGTTTGTGCGGATCAGGAACTAAATTTTTTAAACGACAAATGTACTCTTTATTTATTATAGTAGTCATAATTCCAGGAATAAAAACCACGGTTATGAACGAGGGCGCGGAGGGGTGTAGTATGGAAACTATAGTTTTTCAAAAGTCTAATAATCTTTAAAAATTTAACATAAATTTTCCGTATACAATGGTACATACATCCCTTTCATAAGAAAAAAGAGAAAATCAGTGGAACAAGCGCAGTGAAAGAAGCAGACAGGTAGTAGAACAAGTTTTATATGGTCAGACTCAGCAAAAGAACTGTCTCGTTTCAATTTTCTCTCCTTTCACGTCTCTACATGTTGAGTTTATTTCTGTATCTAACGAAAATACGCTTTTCTTTCTTTCGTTACGAAGATGTCACGCATGTAGAAAATTTCTTATATTTTAGTTGTTAAACAAAATATTTAAGAAATAAATTGATCCATCCAATTGCTTAAAATTCTCCTTCATTTTCTCTGGACATTTTTCTGGTATAATAAAATAAAAATGTGTTTTCTGGCTTTTTTCATCGACTCACCTTGAAAGGCAGCTTCGAAGGTTGTTTTCTCTTCGACAGGATTTTGGGCGAACGTCGCTACAGTCAGATACCCAAGGATTAGGAAGAGCCAACAGCGAAAGGGTCCGGACATCGTACCTCCCATAACATGTACTCGCTGCTCACGTACTTTAAGCGATTTGATCCACTCTCTTGTTCATTGAACAAGAGGAAACCGAATGCTGTTTAACCAGTCCTGGATTACCGAAGGTCGTCTTCTTCCCCAGCAGTTAAAACACTCGATTTTTCGATTTTTTGACACACTAAGATTCAAGAACTGGAAGCACTTTTCGACGAATCACCTGCAATCGATAACGCGTCCTTAAGTATAGATTTAAATCGCGTAAACGTTGGCTCTGTTCGATAAGAGGGAGTTACGCTTTTACGCTTTCTACATTGAAAGTCACAAGCCGCAAATTTACGCTTCGTTATTCACAAAAAATGTTATTTTCGAGGAGCAACTGATCCCACAAAACATCCACAATTTTATCCTCTGACCACTTTTCCAGAGTCATAATGCGGAACAAAATATGCAGTTATTTTATATTGTGAGCATGGTTTAGATGAGTCGTAACATTTTTTTATAAAGATTACATACTTACTGAGGATATCGAGAATTATTTTGCAGTTTATGGAGCCTTGGTTTAAAAATAATATTTTTTTAGATTCCCATTATTCGGGCTTTTACAATGTGAGCTTTTTACTGTTCGGTCTATTAATGTTCAATCTCTATTCAATTCCCAAAAATGTTTATTTAATTTGCCTGAATGAAATTTCCCAAAAATCATGCTTTCAATTACATTTCGTGTAATTCTTATTACCCTGATTGAAATGTTTCTGAGATACTGAACGTACAAAGCATTTTATTGTTGGTACCTTTTCCGGTATAAATTAAATATTTAAATTTAATTATTCATTGTCGGAACAAACTGAATTTGACTGAATGTATGAACTTTGTTCAATAGTATAATTATTCTTTGTTGGGAAATTGTGTGCTTTGCACTAATTATAATTTCATTTCGTGAAAATGAAACTCTTTTTGAGTGAATAGAGTTTATACTTCATGCCTCACTAACAAAGTTTTGAACTCCGGAGGGCTCTTTAATAAATAAATCGAAATAATATTAACTTCAAATTCTATTTTCCGCGTGCCTCTAATTTCTTATGAATGTGTAATGCTATTTCCCATTGTTGGTACTTAACTCGTTACTTTATCAAATACGCTTAACAACACCTGCTGGGTACCAACTGTATTTTATCTACTCAACAAGGTCGTAAAATCTTAGCAAGATCGAGGCAAACATATACATACAACGAGAAATGAATTTATAGGGGTATCTCTTTCAATTAAACTACCTTAACGAAACGAGCTTCCACTTGTCTCTGAAAACAACGGCTAGAATGAAAAAGAAGAGATGAAAATTACTTGTAAACTAGAAATCTCGGCGATTTTAAAAGTGAATTATTCTTTGGTGAATGAGAAATGAGAGACGTCCCACGACACCTTGACCGCCACTTCATCGTTACTACAAAAATTTTTGTACTTCTCGCATGAAAAAATTTAAAGACGCTATAATGAAAAGAACACTTTCAGAATTTTTTTTTTTCTAGTTTTTAATGAATATTGGACTGAAAATAAGGCTTGTTTCTTAATTATTTAATATTATTTAAAGGGATCGGATAAGTAAATTTTTATTTTCACACGAAAACTACCGAAATATTTTTCATTTTAAATGTATGCATTATAACTAAATTTTAATTAGTTTCTCATTTAAATGTCGAACTTTGTTAATATTTAAAGTGTTAACCAATTTTCCTATGCACGCTCCTCTTAAATAATTTAAAAAATTGAGTTTACATAAGTTAGACTTTATTTTATAATATAAGATTTTTATAAAATTATGCACGTTTCTGTGTTGCGAGCGCAACAATTACGGTTTCTCTCTAGAGACGATGAATTGTCAGAAAAATACACGCGCTGATGAATAGAGTTTGACGCCCTACTAATAAACGTGATACACAGTTTTTTCGCTTCATTCTTTACTCCATCGTCAATAAAATCCGGGTATTAATAGATGTATCACATAAAGAAAATTCGTTTATTTTAGATTGAAGTGACGATTTATTTATTTATGACTCGAAGGAACTAACACAAAATTGAAACTTTCCTAATATATCTAATTACTGAAAATGTTACTTTATTCTTTGGATAGAATAGAGAACAGTTTTTTTCTAAAGATTTCCTATTGATTTTAATTAATATTTGCTTGGAGAATCCTCTATTTCGATGGAGAATCCCGAGCTAAAAGGATCATCAATTTCTCTCTTGTTTACATTATCGAGCTGATATAATTACTGGCGGAGGTTATATGTTGTAGTGTATCCCTCTCCCCAGGCTAGAATCGATTCTTTTGGCTCTTGCTAAAGCTTTCCGCCGTCTTTGAGTAGGCGAAGGAATAAACTGAGAAACATATCCTCACTCGATTTGTCGTCAAAATTTTTCCGCAGATTTTTAAGAGCAAGACCAATAGTAATTCGTTTTATTAATTTGTACTTATAGTTTATAATTCAGGAAAGATAATTGAAAAATAATTTTATTCAGTAACAAAATTATATTTTTAACAGATGATTGTTGAAAAACTGTCTGAGTTGCATCAATTTCTTTCTAAGGCTTTCGAAAACAAGTCTCTTAAATTTGGTTTCAGTAAGCTTAAAAAATATGTTCACGTTTAATTCATTAAAATTATAGAGGTATAAATTTAAAAGCGTAAAAGCGTAAAAGATTGTGAACTGAAGAATGAGGCAACGGAAAGTCTTTGAAGTTGAGACACGCAAGTTTCTTGGAGGCAGAAGTTGAAAGAGTTAAGCTTTGCAACTTAAAGACCGAATATATTTTTCCAAATAAAACTTCTTATTTTATAAACATCCAAAAAAATTCTCGACTATTTTATTTTAAAGAATTTCGAACACAAAGGTTATTGGTATCAAATTTGTATATAATGAAATTTATAAAAATTATTCCACTTTTAACGAGAAACAATTGCCCTCATTTCTAAAATAACAACCCTTAAATCTATCCATGTTTTAAAGCCACACATTAAAACAAACAAACAGACGTAGCCACCATTTATTCTTCCACCAAGAATATAAATTAAGCCTTCAAAAAATTCTCCAGGTTTAATTTTTATTCCTTTTTCGATGAAGAAGACAGAATTTGATATTGTGGGATGTATCCATTCAAGTGTGAAATAAAAATTCTTTTCCCGATCGACCGAAGGTGGCGAAATATGAGAGGGATCCGAAACTTGTTGGCGTTACTCCCCCGCTTATCGAACGTCATCGATAATGCACTGACCTCTCGACGTAATCGAAAATATCGGTACAGTAAGCAGACGACACAAATCGCCGGGCTCACGCAACCCCGGGAATCATCCAAGTCGTAACCTTTTAAACAGGTCGTAACTCGGAAAAATGGAATTGTAGATTTCACACTAGATATCCTTCTTTCCAAACCATGGGACCTCAGAAAAAGGTCATGTCCGAATTCACTGATAAATAAACAATAAATAATCGAGGGGCGAAAAAATGTGCACGTTCGCGTCGCGAGACCGACGCCGGACTTCGCGAAACCGTGTCGTGATCGCCGGCCGGACCGGTGGTTTTAATCGAACTGTGGCTCTGGGGCGACGGTGGCGGCACCGAGGGTTGAAGACGAAAAATTACAAACTATACCAAGGGTGGTCGAGTGCGCACGCATTTTGTGGCTGATGGGGATAGGGGAAAAAGTGTGGTTGGGGTTAAAGGGGAAAATACGAGTGTGAATGCCGAAGGGGGGATGAAGAAGGAGATGAGAGAACAGGGATGAGAAATAAAGAAAGAGAAAGGAGAAAGGTAGGGCTGTAAATAGGGCACTACTTAGTTACACAAGAGATGTGAGTTGCCCGAAAAATTTTCCTTTGTATGAAGAGAAAACTGTCGCGATTAAGGTCGAGGCGCAGAAGTTATTTAGATATTTAGTGCTGGCACAAATTGAGCAGATCTGTAATCAGAAACTGTATAAAACGTTATAGCAGCCGTTGCCATTCTTTTTATTCTGTTTTTTAATGGATTCGAATGTATAACAATATAATAATAATAATTAGAATCTCAAATGGTCAAATGCTATAAAAAATAATTAATCTTGGGAATGGTAAAGCTATAGAAAGGTCGATTAATATGCAATTGAAAATTGAATTCTGTTTTAAAAGATTTTATTCAATTTTATGAAAGGAATGCTTAAACTCACTAATACGGAGAAAATATTAGTTTCATCATTCACATTTTTCAGATTAAACATATAATATCATATTGGAGTTTAGGAAAACTGTGTTGGAAACAACAAAAAGTGGGATGTATTTCGTTAGGGCAAAACTTCCAAATGGCAATGGTTCCGTCCGAGAAGTTTTCCAATCCAGAAACCGCACCATTTCGTCAACTCTGAAAACTGACTTTAGGTTTCTATCCATCTCCTGAGAATTGTTCGTTCTGTTTAAAATTAAGTAGAAATAGAAATGAAAAGTTTAAAAAATGTAAAGTAAATATTTTTAATCTGCTTCTCATTTATAAAAAAATATTCCATAAACCTGAAAATCCTTTTCCTAAGAATTTTCAACATCTTTTATGAAAAGATAACTTTGTATGATGCTATATTTTCTCTGAAATCGAAAACCGATTTTAAAACGTATGCGCACTGTGCAGTGTGCACTTTGCATAAAAGTATGCAATGTAGAATGCGCATACCATTTAATTTATTGGGATTAAAACAACCATCAATATAAAAGCAAAAAGAAAAGCTTGTATGTATTTACAAAATTGCAGTCGCATCCGTAAAATTACGATTTCGTCTGCAGTATTAAAAACGCAGTTTAAGTGGAACAGCAAAACACAACATGTGGTAAACTGGAGCGGTAAACAAGCAGCGAATGAGTTTACGGTTTGATTTATGGATTTTCCCACTCTTAGTCGCCTTCCAATTGCATGGTCTCAGATGCGTTTTATATCGAGCAAAAAAAACAAAAATATCGGTCAATATTTACATTATATTTTACTATAAAAAAATCTGTTCATTTTCAACACAATCTTTTCTTGTAAACAAAAATATTTTTCTCTCATACATATTTTTTCCTTTTATTATGGTTGATCATATTTTTTTTTTAAAGAAAATTGTCAAAGTTTTGTATTATTTATGAAACAAATTGAAATTTTGCAAGTCGTAACACCTTATTCATTAACGTACTATATTCCCATCAAGCCTCCGTGTTAATGCTATGACATGCAATTACGCTTTTATCGATAATTTCAATAAGCGCTATAATAACGCGTTTTCCAACTTCATAGTTTCATTGAAATTGGCATTCGCTACTTTATACAACATATGATGTACCTCTCTAAAATTAACCCATATCAAAATGAATTTAGTATGGATTTTGAATATGAATTTTAATTTTAATTAAAAAAGTGCTGTTGGAAATTTGAACATTTGAATCTTTAAGCAAGTAAAATAATGTAATTTTTACTTTAAGAGTTGAATAAACCTTCGTGGAAAGGTCAGATTCTAAATTTCAGTTTAAGAAAAAGTTTTACTACGGCAATTGAAAGAGCCTCTAAAAAATATACGTGGCAGTGAAAAATGTCGTTTTAGTCTGAAGATAAACGAAATACGTAGGTATATAACTAACATAAAGTACGTGAATGATGTTCAATGGACCAAAAAGAACTAAACGAGTGTGATAAAGATAGTAAAAAAATCTGCTTTGCAATCGTATCTTTTGTATCCACATATCCCTGTTTACGACTTTCAGCCTGGAAGGGAACGTCAAGAAAAAAGGAACATAAAACAAATACAAACAAAGAAGAAATAAAAATGAAAAAGTAAAAAAATTAAAGATGATATAAAAATGAATAAATGAAAGAATTACAAAAATATTACTAAAAATGTGTAATTTATTAATAATACTCTTAATCCTATTTTCGAACACAATTCATAATTTATCATTTATTCTTGAGTATATAGTATTAATGCAAAAATATTTTGCGAGAAATCACTTTGCCTCATTTGTATCTATGGCTTTAGGAATCTCAATGATATTCTAGCAGAATAACAATAAAATATAAATCTAGGATGAAAGAAATAAATTAACTTAACCTAAGGTTTTCAAACAGCGGGTCAAACAAGATGTTTTATTATTGTCATTAAATTTTTGATTTCTTGGTAGGATCGAGAGAAAATATTTTCAAATCAATTAACTTTAAATTCTGCAAATTCTCTTGAAAATTATGTATGTACATAATTAAGTAACATTATAAAACCTATTCCTCGGATAAATATCTATTGCATAAAAATTACACACTAATCGAAGCCCTGTGGGTCAAAAACTCGATAGGAGTGTTAAAATTGAAAAAGTGTGATTCTAATACTGTAAATGTCACTAATTTATAACCCTCCTTTCAAATTTAAGTACTATTAAATTAAAAACAATTTAAATATTGCATAATTACTTAAATACTATTTAAAAATTTATATATATATATATGAATTTGTTAAATTGCTTTTTTTTCATAAAACGACAAATTCCTATCAACAATATAAATTAAAATATCGATGATTGTTGCAGGAAACTTTTTTTACGTTCTGAGACGGGAGGTTTCCAATTCAAAATTTGAAACATTCAAATTTTATTAAGTACGAATCTTAACTAATACACACTCGTTGTACTTTTTCTTCAAATCGAAGTATTTTTCTGTAAAATCTCAAGGTTACCTTCGAATCAGTCTAGCGTAAAACCAGATTTTTTACTAGCAGAGAAAAAGACGTATAACGATTTCAATGCAAACTTTGGTGACTCAGTTCATTCTTAGGATGAAGAATGTAATGATTATTTCATTTTTCAGGAACGTATTAAATTCGAAGATAAAAATATATTGTGTCAAACATGAAATACATATAGACAAAATATATTTTTGTCAACTTCTTTTGTTTCGATTTGTTATAGTAGAAATTGTATCGTTATACGTATTTTCTGGATGCAAAATATGATACTTAAGTTTTTGTTTCTTTTTTAAAATAATTTCACATTCTGTTTAACCAACTATCCCACGTATCCTGAATTGGTGCCAGACCAACTATTACTATGAGCACCGCTGCGAAAATGGCGATTACGACAAAGTAGATACCAAAGACTAACTTCCTGAGTCCCGAATGCTGCAGACAGAAATGAAGAAAAGGTAAGTCAGGCGAAATGGAATATCGATTAGCTTTTTATTCAATCTCCAGTCTCGAGAATTGCTATTTTTAAATTTTAAATTTATATAAGAGTCTTATTTAAATTTGAATCAAATTAATGCGATTTTCTCATGCTTGTCATCTAATTTTTGAGTTATTTTACGTAAATAAAACTATGTACAAATTTGAAAATACTATTATAGAAGAGAAAAATAGCAAAGCATGAAAACATAAAAAGTATAGTTGGATGATTTATGCAAAAATAATAAATCTGAAAACAGAACGAGGATTGTTTCACTGAAGATATATTGTAAATGCAAATAATACTTACAGGTGCATCTCGCCTTGCATCAGGATGTGACATAGAACCTCGAGAATGCATATCTTTCATGGGGAAGGAATTCACTCTCTGACTCCCTTGCCTGTCTGAGATACATCCAGTAAACTGAAAAATAAAAGAAATAAGAAAAATTCGCATCATGGTAACGTCGCGTGAACGATTCTTGTAATATTTAAATCTCTTCAACTGTAGCTTTTCTGATTCTTTCCGCCCAAAGCACGTACGTACCACATATATTACTCTAAACACAAGGACGAATTCAAAATTTATGCACCCATCCTAGCAAAACAAGGTTACCAGAATTTTTCCCCACGAAAGCTTTTTCTAACACAAACATATTCATTAATATAATAATGAAATTTTTAAAAATAAATCTAGTGGATATTTTTTTAAGCATTATAAATTTCAGGAATTGAAAATTTGCTAACAAAATTGATTTACTCTGCTCTTTAATGATATTGAGATCAAAGTACGAGGGGGTAAAAGTTTGAGCATGTTCACGCTCGAAATCCATTAATTTAATTAAATTCGAGAAAAGAATGGAGATTTGTCACCGCCCCTAATCCGGTAGTATGTAAATTCGCCTCTAATAAATTTGAAGCTCGCTTCCTTACCGTGAGGAAGAGATGAGTCACAATGTGGAAAACCACATAACCGACGACAATCCAAATCATCCATTCGGGTGTCAAATCTTTCCTTATTCCAATTGCGTAGAAGATAGTGACAACTGAAATAAAAGTAAAAAAGTTTTAAATTATCAAATTCAAGGAATTTTACGTTACTCTGATTTTTATTTTACGTGATCTGATCATTTTACTATAATTAATAGGAGATTAGAAGCATTTTTATCGATAGTAGATTTAAATATCTTTCTATAATTATTTAAAAATCATAATTGTAAAAAAGACTTACTTCCACAAATGTGAGCAGCATTCCCAACAAACCAATGGGCCCAATTGAAAAGGGGTCTTTTTGGTGCGCCCGGATGGGGCCTGAATGCCGCCATAAAAGGTTGAATAAAGCACAAAATTGTAGTTGCTAAACCTATTGAAGCATGTTCTGTGTTACTACTCCACCTTCCTAATTGAACAAAAATCACGATGAACGAGGCCACTGTCATCAGCCAAGTGAGAACCATGAAAAATCGATGCCACTGTCGAAAACAATGCTGAATCATTAATTCAATAGACAAAAAACACAAGAATACAAATATTGCTATTATAAAAATATAATAATTTATTTAATTGAGGTCATAGAACAAAAGTTTTTTTTTTTCTCTATTCGTCAAGTCCGTTTCATCTTCTTCCCTTTATATTACATATTCAATTTTGAAAATATTTCAGAGCTTGTATTCTTGGAATTATTGGGTTTAATCTCTCAAAAGAATGGGATTTTTTCATTTATTTTTCTCGATTACGAGTACTACTGGTCCTAGGAAGAATTGTGAGCTACTAGTTTATATTTTATCCTGCAACATAAGGACACTTACGACGAACCAGTGGTCCTTTCCACAAAGCTGAGAGCCAACCCAAGTCTGTCTGTAATACCTCGCTAGGAGGATTCCAACTGAGGCTGTTCCAATCCAGGAAGCCAACATAAGAGCACCATGGATTCGATATAAAATATCACTTGCTGCTTCTATTTTACCAACGTTGGATAATAATATAGGTTTGGACGAGGCCAAGTAAATCAGGTCGTGAAAATTGACATTATTACCTGAAAATTAAAATCATAAATTTAATTATATACGCATGTAGCTAGAGCTTACAGATTCCTTCTTAATATAATTAAAAGAATCACATTATGCAAATGTCCCACCAACTCCAGCTTTTTCTACTGAATCCAGTAGAAACAACTCTTCGTTTTAGTAGAAAAAGTACTGCTTGGTTAGACTTAAACTAAATAACCAAAAATCAAAAGCTGATACAAAAATAAGAAGAAAGTTTTTTCTTTTTTGCAACTTACTTGAAGCCTCCCTTCCAGCTGCCAAAAGAAGGTTGTAAGATTTATGAACAAGATCAAAATTTCGTTGCATAATACTTGTTGTTTTTTCTCTTGAAAATTTGCAGGAAATTGTGTTATCTCGAACGGAGCTTGATTCCATTCGAACTGCTCCTTCAGGCTAAAAAAAAAATGTAATTTGGTAGGTTTTTTATAGTCAACGTTTTAAAATTTGATTTAAACACAAAATTAGATTCTTTTTCCCCTTTAATGTAATTTTTATTCAGTTGACAGGACGTTCTGATTTAAAATTTATTAGAAGTTCGCATTTATTAAGACCTTATTTTATTACTGAAATGCACATTCCATGATTCGATTGAGAGTCAGAGATTATTTTGATCCAACAATAGACCTCCATTCGTAAATTGAATAATAATCCGAGCTGCTCTTGCTTCGGAATTTAAATTAATCAGAATACCAAGACTCTATTTATCACAGATTTTTCATTTTCGTTAAGAGAATATCTTTAAAATATATATTTCATTCTTGAATCAGAGAAAATTTTTCCAAACTTTATAAAAAAATTTTCTTACCGTAGAAATACGCTTGTTTTTTCTTCCACTATTCCAGGACATGTGAAGACCAACTTGACCTCCCTCATCAACACATTCAACCACACTATCTTCTCCCTAAAATAATCCAAAATATCAAAATATTGGGTTTTTATTTGCAGATTGATATGTAAAAAAATAGTGTGAAATTAAATTAAAATACCATAAGTTCGTCGTCCGAGAGTCCAACCGCAACGTATTTTGCATCGCGTGCTTTCATTTCGAAAATGTAGCGTTCTCCACGAACCTCTACAGCTACGACTGCCTCGCAATTTTTTTCTTCTTCACAACCTCTCGGAGCTCCAAAACAGTTTTTTGTTTCTCCACATCCATCGTAGAATGAATCTTCACCAAAATCTATCTGCGAATAAAAAGAAAATTCTTTATTGTTTTAATTTACAGTCGTTTAAATTCATTACATACATACATTAATTATTAATGAAGTAATTATATAACTATTTTATATAAGTCTGTAATTCGTACAAACTTTTGATACGTGTAGTCATTTGAGAATTAAAATGAATTAATTAAATAATCTACAGTCTTTGGTGTGCCAAAAAAAAGAATTATTTATATATATAACAGTCGAGTAGAGAACCATGAACTTGAACATTGACTTTTAGAATTTCAAAAACAGATTACACATCTGGTGTATATAATTAAATTGTAAAAGAGGTAATTAGTGTCGAGAGCTAGGGGAAAATCGCAAAAAAGTGGAGGAGGTAGTGTACCCAAGTTGAAAAGTTTGACGACCAACCTTCAACTTATCGTTAGATATGGTTCAAGAAGCAGACTTCATGGTACAGTGATCACAACGCAGTCTTACGATTACCGCACCTTTCCGTAATTTTGCATTCCGTTTGTTTTAAAATGATTATTTCGTTTCACTAACCACTATTCAATCTTTAAACTTGGAGAAAACGAAGATTATTTAAGACAATTCAAGAAGAGAGAATTTTTTTTCTTTTAAACATTTTTAAACCTGTGAAGTCCTTGAAATTGCTTGACTCTTGAGACTCGTGAAAGGTACAATTAAGAGAATTATGGTATAAAAATGGCCCACTAACTCTAAAATTGTCTATTGGATCAAGTAGAAACAGATCAATTTTGCGAGAATCCATTTTTGATATAATCGCAACCTTTTTCAAAATTTTCATTTGAAATATTTTATGAAAATCTATTAAAATCCTTTGCAATTCCATGAAAAAGATTGATTTTCTTCCTTCTGGTATGCCATTTAAACTTACATTAGGAGAAGTAGGACGATAATGAGGTGGAGTTGTAGTCCTTGGAGTTGTGATTTGAGGTACAGGAGTATCCACATCGATGGCACTTTTCAGAACCGTTATTCTCGGTGATTCCACACCGACCCAATATACAGAATAGTCTTGAGCAAAAGTGGAACTGTGAAAAAAAGAGACAAAAGGCTCAAAAGGTAATAAAGAAAAGCTGCCTACAAAAGAAAAATACGAGGTGGAAAGGTAATAACAAGGACAGATCGATTAGCACCGACTCTCGTCACGAGAAAACGAATTTACAACATTGTTCAAACCCCAACCACGACAAAAATCGATTTTCTGTGTATATACCTTCAAATATATAAATGCCAGTCATTCTTTTCAAATTCTAAATAATTAAGTTAATGATTACGTACTTGAAAATAATGGTTCCTTCAAAATCTGTGGGTGCTTCCCAGTCAAATTCGAGATTTCGTTTCTCTTCCTTGCTGGTGTGAGTCACAGCATTCTGAAAAAAGGAAAATTATACATACAAAAGAGTGAGAAGAGTCAATTAATAAAATGAAGCTCTCCGTTTCCTTTGACATAGTAATTGAATGAAAATAGAATTTGTTATAATTGTCTCCATTTAATTGGTCTTCTTTGTACAATTTTCTGTAACTCAATTTGCCCTTTAGATACTTTGAACAATTCACTCAAAAAAGTAAATTATACGACGGATATTTAATACAACGTAAAATATTTTCTTGGGAATTAATCATTTCAAAATAATTATGGTAACAATTATAACATTAAAATTTACTATACAGAATTCTTTAGAAAGAATACAGTTGGAGAAAATGAATCAAGACTTTTTTCAATATATGTATGTATTTAAAACACTAACTTCTATTCACATTTGAATCTCTATGCAGAAAACCTTTTTATAAAAAAGAATTGCTTTGACAGAAAGTCGCAAGGCTTTTTCTGAGACTCTTTTCAACTAGAGAAAACAGTACGTTTCGAATCAGCTGTCACACGTTTGGCCTCATTTTCGAGTATCTATTATGTATTTCAAGTTTCTCCGGACTTTCAGAGACGAGCACTTTTGAGAACTACTTTTAAGAAAATAATTTGTCGAATTCGATACAATAATAAATACAATAGAAGATTTTACATATTATTAAAAATTATCAATTTTCAAAAAAAAATAATAAAATACAATTTTCTTACCCTGAAACCAGGTGTGCATTCAACGTGTTTAGTAGTCCCATTTGGTAAGTTCGAAAATTCTCCAACTAATTCACCTGTTTCGACGTTTACTGCAAGGATAAAGAATCCTTGATAGGGAAGTCCTTCAGGACTTCCGAGAATAAGTCGAACTCTTCCCTGTCCAGCTGAAGGCAAAACTTGATATGGAGGAGGTGAGAGTTGAATTTGTGTGCCAGGGTGACCTGGAGTCATTGTAAGACATGTTTTTGGTGGAGCTCCACTGCTGTATCCCCAAACCGTTGTAGATAGTAGGTTTGCCACCAAGAGGGTGCAGAGAAACAAATTCCTTACTGTAACAAAAAAAAAAATTATTTTTCTTACATTTTCAATATGATATTTAGAGAACAATCTAATACAAATATAGGTCAAGGGAGAGAATGTGTCTTCGGATTTCAAGATTGCGAGAATATATTTTCGATATAATTGCAACCTCTTTTTTTTATCATCATAGAAATGACAATGAGTTTCTGCAATCTTAAGTGTAAAAAGGACAAGATGATTCAATAATAAAAACTACTTTTGAAATATATAAATAAGTTGTCCTTCTGTAGTTATACTTTTGCAAGACATTGATGTTATTTCTTGATAAATGAGATGGCATTCTAAGATTAAACAATATTATATTAAATATTAAAAATCTATTCTTGAATGGATAGTTTAATGCAAACAGCAGAATTTGCAATGAATTCGTTAAAAGTTATCGTTTGTTTTTTATGTGAAATGTATAAATTGGTTTCTCAATCGAATTTCGTTCTGTTATTCAAACTAGTCACTCGATTTCCATAAATCTGAGTTCGTGGCCCGGAATTGGTTAGTTTTTGTCGTATTTCGCGCACTTTCCCAACCAGTAGGTGTTTCCCGGTGACCAATAAACCTCATCTAATGACATGGCATTACACGTACATAGTTCTTGACACATACATGTATGTCAACCGCAAATATCGTATGTACTTGAAGCCTTGTACTCGTTTCTTCGAAACAATGCTAGTACAAAGTAGGATAATGGCTTTTCTCGGTAGTAGTGAGTCCAATGGCGTTTTGAGATTGATTTCAAGAATGAAATTGATGAATGAACTCACAGTAAAGTGAATCTCGGGGTCGACATGTCGGTAGGAAAATCGACATTTCCGTTCTCACAGTTACTACTATTTAATTATAATAATGGAAGTAATTACTATTCTTGCTTGACAATCACAAGGGATATTTGAAAATCTACTTGGATTTTAATGATTTATGTATTATTATTATTATGGAAACAGCTGAGTGCTTCACTCTCGATTTCTTTCTACAACTATACCCTCAATTACTTAAGACTTATGTTGCTCTAGCAACTTAGATAAGCTCCTTTTGTATTTTTATTCTCGTTGGGCACCTTTCCTGCGTTTTCTGTATAAACTCCTTTATGTATTTGCACTCTCAGTCACGCAATACTCCCGAGTGGTCGATAACCTTTTATGTTCCTTTCGACCTCATTGATCCTAAAAAATGCATGCGTGAAGCAATTTATAACGAATGTTTTCTATATTGTAAGGAAGAACTTGTACCGCAGACTCGCAGTCTGAACCCACTGTATGCAAATTCTAGCATCGAAAGTTGCTCGTGTGCCTTTTCAAGAATGTAGACTATATGCACTATATAGGTGCAACACAACACAACCATAATAATAATTATGCTGGCAAAAGAAATTATAAATTAAAATAGGAAAGGTTCAAGAAAATCAATTTTTACTTCAAGATTCAGATAAAATTTTATTTTCTTGAAACTTTACGTGAAAATATAATGAAGTATCTTTCTCGCATGTATTAAAAAAATCTTGTCAGAAATAAAAATAATATTGTGACAATTCCTGTATTCTGCTTAATTGATTATTTAAGAAAAATATTATTTAAACGAATATTAATTAACTACAGACTCTCATAGTAGAGTATATAAGTCGTGCAATAATTGTGAACCTGAGTAGGAAAGTAAGTAAAGTGAGGAGACCTTTATATAAACAATAAAAATCTATTTTTATTTTAAACTCAAAATTGCAACGGTTACCATTACAATGTGTATTATGTATATGACTTTACATCAAAGAGACATAGAAGGAACGTTTGTCCTTTGGATGCAATAACCGCAATGTGGGCGATCTGTGTAATTTCTGTATGTCATAATAATCTACACTCGCTGAGTCAGGAAAGGATTGGAATTTCACGCATCAGTGACGTGTTCATTCAAAATTGAATAATGTATAACATAAGTCAAAAATGAATCATTAGTATGTCCCAGATATGACAAGACAACAGACTACTTATTCAAATATGATTATTTTAAAATTGAAAACATTCAGTTTTGATTCATTTTAATTTAGTCACTAAGAAATAGTTTATGACAGGTAAAAACAAATACAAAACCTAATAAACAGTTTGAAACTTTACTTAACTTTCTCTGCGTAGTTCATTTTATTAGTCTATAATTCTCATCCGAAACGAAAAATAAAGTAACACCCATAAATCATGACTATGCACGGTTGGAACGCGGAAAACTTTCAAGGGTAAAAAAACTTTTATTTCAATACATATACACAGTGCATATGTACAATACACATACACATTAAAAATTAACATATATATTAAATATTGTTTGTTGCGAAGAATAAATTATCACTTCTTGGCAGAAGTTATGTTATGCATTTTAATACTTAATTTTCTTATGATATTTTAGCTTTGTTACAGTTGTAAAAGTGTGAATAATGTTTGAGAAATTGTCGTTCCTATATTTGAATGTAAAGGTTGCGATAAGTATGCAAATCATGCTGCTGACAAGTAAAGAGTGACCTTATTATTTTCTTGTTCTTAACTTGTGTACTAAAATTTAGTAATAGTCATATTTACTCGCGATTCTATTATACACATTAAGTGTCTCAATGTCAACCAAATATTTTCTTATCTCGGGTTATTTATAAAATTAGATAAACCGGATTTTTATACGATAATAATTATGAAAAGAATTAGCATTGAATCAGTAAAATATCATCTTAACTATTATGGACAATACAATATTTTATTGAATTAAATTATTTATTGGTTGCTGATAATTAATTATAGAGTATAAAATAAGTAATGAAAAGATTCCAAAAAAATGTTGAACTCACTGAAAAATATCAATTCATAATCCTTTCACACAATTGTAGTGTTTCTACTCATGAAAGAGACTTTCTAATTGTAAGTTATGATAGCAGTATATGCGCGTAGTGTACAATGTGGGCATAGAATAATGACACTAATAAAATATGCATCGAACGATAGGGAGATGAAATGTCTATGGCAGAATGACTGACATGAAGAGATTAGATTTTCTATTTTCAAATAAAAATTTTCTATTTTTAGATGATTCTAAAGTGAAAACTTTTCGATTTAATTGATAGCATAAAATAAACAGTTTTCTTATGCTTTATTGATGTATCACAACCATTGTTTTTGACAGAAAATTTGAAGCCAATAATGTCGCATGTCGCTATTTCAATTGGAACAGTGCATGTCAATTGCACATTCTGTCAATCGAATTATTATGACGATCAATTCTCGCACTGAGTCTATTCGTACGAGTAAATGCCGATGACGGAAGAGTAATTAAGCCGCAGTACAGCAGTTCCGTTTTTGATTGAATTTCGCCGTTCAATTTAAAAATTAATAATTTACCTTCCCTTAATAAAATTTAAAAAAGCAGCACTTAGTAAGCCCTTTGATTGAAATAATCTGTGTTTCAGGATGTCGAATTGTTTGAGGCGCTACGCAATTTTGATGTTTTGTGAATTGTAATACTTTGTTTTTAGTCACCATGAAATTTATATGAGAGCTCGTATTTCATACACGATCAATTAATTTAATCGTCCCAAATACGATAGTTCGGTGAACGAACTGCCCTTCTATTCTACTCTCCAGCATGTTTGACCATTCCATCGTCATGGAGACGGTAACATTTACCCTGATAGTTTTCCAAATTACAAAAGCTGGATGTATATAATTCTAAAAATCGTACATTAATATAAGAAATCAAAAGTTGGATTAGCTGAATTATAAATTAATGAATGAATCACAAAAATGTACTGAATAAATTTGACAAATTTTAATTTTAGGTCCACCGTATATAAGAAACACGGCCCTGCTCGAAACTATCATGATCATCGATCTCATAGCTCTAGAATTCTTCAAACGAGTGGATACATAAAAAGCTTTAATGAAAAGTTATGAATGACAGCAGTTCTCAGTAAAACTCTTGCAATAAAATTTCCACCAGAAGTGTCTGTGGAAACATTGACCCTCTCATAAAATATTGAACACTCGAAGGCACTTTTTCGACTACGAAATATAATTTTATTTCATGGATACAGATATGCAGATTCGGAAACAAATATAAAAATTGTGTTCTCTTCACACGTTAACCGCCCGTGCAGAAATTTCACCATGGGCCCGATCCGGTCCA
Source organism: Synergus gifuensis (assembly GCA_904066015.1). NCBI lineage: Eukaryota > Metazoa > Arthropoda > Insecta > Hymenoptera > Cynipidae > Synergus > Synergus gifuensis. The sequence continues at coordinate 1,318,665 of CAJFCO010000141.1, forward strand.
GATCTGGCCAAATCGGACCCAGATCGGGGAACCTGGTCTGTGCCAGACCGCTGATGAAACACACGGCCCGACCGGGGCCGAACTCAAAAGCCCGATCGGTGCCTGGTCAGTGCCCAACCCGAGGTCAGACCTGTGCCCTATTAATGTCACATATCATTTTAATATTTAGTAAAAAATGCAAATACTATTAGGATTTTCTATCCCTACCTCTGTATCAGAATTAACATCACCTGCAGTGACATTAAAAATATTTTAATTTCTTTTCAATTATAAAAACATATTATAATTTTGAGGTTAATTTTCGATGCACCATAAATATTATAAACACTGAATGATTAACTTACCTTCATTTACATTTCGTAGGTTGGGTGGAATCTGGAATCGCACGGTGTTTCCGAACTCTTAGTGTGCTATTTTTAGGCATTGTCTTCTGTCAACTATTTTCAATTTCAATTATAATATAACCTTCATCAGCATTGTCATAATGAAAATTGACTCAGAAAGCGTTTACAAAATTGAGAAATTGTATTTTCCAAAATAATGCTGCGGTGGCGCCTCGAGCGTTGCAATAAAAGTATCTCGAGCCCGGTCTGGCACGGCTCTGGGCCACGCAATTATCCCCGACCCGGGCCAGACCGCTTAAAACCGATCTGGGCCAGATCGATAATCTGTCACAAATAGGGCAATTTCTGCACGGGCGTGTAAGCTTTAATTGAAATTTGGATTAAAATTCTATACTTATAATTAGAATAGAATTTGAGATGCACGAATTCATGTACGTATATAATATGATAAGCACCGTTATCAGATGCGGTAAGAGACATGATATTGTATTTTTTTTCCTTATCATAAATGATGTGAATTGAATTCTTGAATTATCTGCGGCACTTGATACCATATGATTTTCCGTTTGATAAAAATCTGTCAATGAATGTAAATCTTGTAAAGATGAGACTCTGATAATCAAGAAGTTTATCTTTAAATATATTGTCATTATTTTACTACAGTAGAATCCCGGTTTTGTAGTAAATCGTCAGTCCCTTGAAAAAATCGTCCCTAATTCGTAATCCCGATAATTCGTAATATTGGTCAGGTCCCTTGACATTACTTTCATTTTTGTGACATTAACAAAGTAACAATTTTAAATAAAAATAAATCAAAGATAAATCAGTCTCGCGATGATGAGACAATCCACTTTTTGCAGGAAAAGATCTTTACGAAATTTTTCAAGATTAGCATATGTCTCTTGAAAATTAATCATCACTTCAACTTTCCTCACTTTCGAAGAAAAGGAGGAAACTTTATAAATAGTAAATAATAAAATTAATGAAAATTTCCTGGAAGAGTTCAATTTCAGAATACTCTTTTAGTTTGGATAAATATCAACTAGAACTCAACAACCAAATTTGCAATTTGCGCAGCATCTAAATTTAAATGCTTTCATTTTTAAAATGCCTGAATTAAAATTTTTTAACAACACAAATTAAAAGGTAAAAATATAAAAGATAGTAAATACACATTTCTAAAAATTTATATCATCTTATAAATTGATTTAAAAATAATTATTCAAAACCAGTAATAATAAAACTGTCGAATTGAAATCTCTTCTAGAAATCTCTCCTCTGATGAATTTCTATCCTAGCTCTGGACGTTCAAGTCTCCAGGAAAATATTATGTTTATATAGTGGACTTACGAGTTTTCATGACGCTGCTAAAGGCAATGATGTTTAATTCTCCAATTTGAAGGCCGCGCTTCTTGCACCGCAGGTAGAGAAAGAACAAAAAATATCTGAAGAAGTAAAAATCCTCGATCGAATTGTATTGGGCACTGAATCCCAACTAACACTGAATTAATAACTGAAGCACTAGCCAGCATACACCACACTGATTAAAACACTTGTAAAATCGATCTTTCTACTCGAGAAATGAATCTCCAGATCAAATCTTTGATCTTCTGAATGACTCTCAGATTTAAAAAAAATCTCCAATTATTATTAAAAAGGCAACAAATCGAAATTCAAAAACACAAATTCCAATTAAAAAACACAAAAACCTGTTCCCAACAATATATATATATTTATGGGTTTTTCTATACGTTTTTTTAAATACTAAGACTATTTCGTAATCCAATGCGCACGTGTGAACTTTCGCGGGAACTTGGTAGCACAATTTTGACGTTTTTTTTTTTTTTTAATTTCTCGTAACTTGGGGTCAATTTCTTTTCAGCAGAGATTTTCAAACACTTGTTGATTCTGGGCGAGCATAGTTCTGGCCAGGTCGGCAAGAACCACACCTTACAAAAGACTGTACAGTTGTAAGGGGACACGGATCGAGTTGAAAGGCCCTCGCCCGGGAGAAACAATTCAGGGCCGTATGTCTTTTTGGTATCCAGAGTCCCCTGCACCATACTTACTGGTGGTATATACTGTATATTATAGCATACAGAGCTTCCTTTTCCTTTTTCTCATTCCTACTCCTATTATACTGGTGAGCTGGGAATTGCTGTTCATATTTATGCCTCGATGTCTGTGTGCTATCAACGCTACAGACAAGGTCGTTTTATGTAATAGAAATATTATTGAAAATTATATATGGAAACAAAAATTAAATATGGAATTATACATACCAGGTATTTCTTCACGTTTTGAATCCATAAGGATTTTTAATTAAAAATATAGAGGGGAAAATGTCTGCTAATTTTAGAGCCCTCCTAAAGAGGATGCAATATTTAAAGCAATAATTATAAAATGTCTTAAAAACGTGCCTAAAAACGTCCTATGTCAGACTACATAACGTAATAGAAATGTCCAATATGCCAAATGCCTCATAAAAAGTTATAAACAACTTTAGAACATTGAGCATTCAATACATTTCAATATACATTTAAAATATTTTAAACGATCTTAAGATTTACATTTCTATTGCAGAAAGTCCGAAATATTAGTGTTTCTCTCCTGCTGATTTCGATAATCGAGCGAGTGGGTGAGGCGAAAGGAAAGTTGACCTTTACGTTTCTAATTTGAAATAGTAACCTGCGATTATGATATATTTATTTTAGTTTGAGCCAAGTTACTTTCATAGTCATAATAATATTCTCTAATGTATGAAGGTTGCATTTCTTATGAAAATTTATAATTACAATTTTATTTCAATTATCTAGTTATTTATAGTACATAAACCACTTTTGTTTTATTAATTTCATCAATTTACAAGTAAACCGCAGGGTCTGTATAAGGAAGGAAAGGTAAATCTTTTGTTCATAGAAAGAATTACAAATGGCATATTAAACTTTCAGGGTCAGTAAAACATTAATAAATCCTTTGTAAGACCAGGAATCAGTTTTTTTGTCACCTTTCTTTTATACTTTAAGTGTTCACTATATGTTGAATAGGACCATATAAGTGAAATTAATTCAAAAGTATCTTTTATCATAACAACCATTAAACAACATTAAACAATTATTTTATGAAGTAGAAAATATATAAATTTTCTCGACACAATATAATCTTAAAAACCACTGACTAGTAGTCCAATTAAATAAGTTCTAGCTGATGATTCCTATGAATCAGATTTTTAAAAAAAGCATTGACATAAAATGATTAGGTGGAAATAAAAGTGGAAGGTCGATAACGAGTAAATCGACGTTTCTCGCCTTGTGATGCTCGTCCAGTATAAGGTGAGTTTTCCCTTACATTTCCACCTTGGTACACTACAATTTTCAGAGTTGTTTTAACCTTGGCATCTAATAATATAGTCCATGCCGCGTTTAGATCATTGCTATACTTATTGACTGCAAGGTAGAAGAGCAGTAAAAAAAAATAAAAAAAAATAATCCAGTCGTAGAAAAACCGATCATTATACTTTCATATTGTCTGCGATTTACTTTCCGCATAATGAATAGAAGAAGAAACTTGGTTTGAGAATAATTTGTTCCGGGGAGGTGCAAACCTCGTGATCCGAAAAATACTCACAAAGGCAGTAAATTACTTTCCTGAGGATAAATTGCTTTTCAATTCGGCAGAAGTCGCGTATCCTTAAAATTTGCCTCTTATCTTCTCAGAATTAATTGGGAATAATTCTTAAAAGGAGTAATCAAAATATTTTTATTGTAGATAATAAAAATGCACACAAATATTTAAATTAATGATTTTGAATAACAAGGAAATTTTTTATTGATGAATCAATAATATTTTTAGAATTTAGTACACAAATATTTGCTAATCTAACGTAATTTGATAAAACGATGATACTTGAAACATTTTTATGTAATCTAGATGTATCGTTAATGAGAGGCAGTCCAGCTTTTGCGCTTATACTGTCTAACAGCTGCTATTATTTTTCCAAAGGTATTTAAACCTTACACTTAATACTGTTTACAAATATTTATAACAATAAATAATGTTAGGTATACATAATGCAACAAGTCAGTGGCGTGAACACTTTTGTTAATCTTGAAAATCATCTTCACGATGAAGTTCCCCGATTCTGAAAGTTTTGCGGAAAAAAAGGATATAGGTGAAACTGTTTATAATGTTAAGAATGTTAAGAAAAGTTGTGAGGAAAGAGGAAATCGATTTTGGCAAATTGCCGGTGCCTTTTGTGGTAAGTATATTTTTTTATAATTAGTTAACTCACTATAAAAGCATTCAGGATATTTCTGTTTCGATACATCTTTAAGACATTTTTCTAAAATTATATGAATTCATGATATTTTGAATCATTTGAATCAATATGAATTCATATGAATTTGACAAATTAAAAAAAAAAAGTGAATTTTCAGCTGGCCTCTTTATGTTTGGAAATGGTTCACTTTCTGCGTGGACCTCACCTTCCCTCGTTTACCTAACGAGTGAGGAGTCAGAAATCCCAATATCAGTGCAACAACGGGCATGGATAGCATCTGTGACAAACCTTGGGGCCATTTTTGGATTTCCAATGACATGTTTTCTTATGGATCGTATAGGGCGAAAAAAAACAATGATTGTTTACGCCATTCCGTACAACATTTCTTGGATAATGATCATTTTTGGCAGAAGTTTTGCAGTTCTATGTGCAGCAAGATTCATAGCTGGATTTGGAAATGCTGCTATTGCTACGGTTACAGTATATTTATCAGAAATTACTGAAAAAAAGATCAGAGGCACTGTGACAATTTTATCTTTGGTAACCTATGATCTGGGCGTTTTCTCCGTAAATCTGATGGGAGCATATTTATCATACTGGAACATGAACATTGTACTAATCATACCTTCAATTATCTATTTTGTGTGTCTACAATTCTTACCAGAAAGTCCTTATTTTCTATCTATGAATAATGAAAAGGAACAAGCTCTGATGAACTTGTTAAAATTCAGAGGCAAGAAAAAAATAGAATCTGTTAATGATGAATTCAAAGAGATAGAAAAGTCAACATCACTGTTGCAAGAACACAACAATTTTAACTTAAAGAAATTGTTTAATATTAAAAGCAACCGAAGAGCTTTTATTGTAGTCTTAATTGCAAATGTCACCCTGCAGTTGTCTGGTAATTTTCCGATAATAGTTTATACTCAACAAATTTTTAAAGAAAGTGGATTTTCTTTAGAACCTTCATACGCCGCTGCTTCGGTTGGAGCAATGAAATTACTCTCCGGATTAGTACTTGCTCGATTGGTTGATAAGGGTGGAAGGAAATTATTTTTCCTTTCTTCAGGAATAATTTGTGGAATTTCTTCGATAGCAATTGGATTGTTCTTTTTTTTGAAGTTCCAAACAGAAGTGAATGTATCTGATGTAAGCTGGATCCCTTTAGTTGGTCTACTTAGTTTCGAGATCGGATCTCCTTTAGGAATTAGCAAGATACCCTACTTACTCATGGGAGAAGTGTTTCCTATGAGTGTTAAAAAAACAGCTGTCAGTGGTATTGAACTTCTTAATGACACATTAACATTCACAATGAAATTTGTATTTCCAATTTTAAATGAAGCGGCTGGAATTTATACATCGTTTTGGTTGTTTGCCACCTGTTGTTTAACTGGTACTTTTGCCTTCTTTTACATTGCACCGGAAACAAAGGGCAAGAGTCTGAGCGAAATTGAAGCACTTTTGAAATCGAAATAAATAATCCAATACACTATTTTCAATCACTTTGATTTTCTTTTTCATCGTTTCCCAACAATAATTTTCGCTTTTTTTTTTCTTTATTTGACCAGATCCTGTCATAAAAAAGAGATTGGGATTAAGGAAATTTAAATGCGCGCTTTAGCATCCATGATATTCTAATATATAAAAAGAAAATTAATGGCTTTTGTCAAAAATGGAGAATAGCATATTAGAAAATGCATAATAGTGAAGAATTCATTGAGTCAGATTAACGAGGTCGTAATACAAGTTCTTCGTTTTTGGAGAGGGAATCGACCTGCTTTTACTGAAAATATTTTTGTATGTATATCGGTTATAAACCGGTAGCAAACCTATAAGACACGGCCCTGACGATGCATGAGAGTGGGATTAACAACTCAGAAGTAACATAGGTATGTGTTCTGTCTTATATATATACCGTTTACCATTCACCGTTCGGCATTCACTTGAATTTTACATGATCGACATCGTGTTATAATCCTTCAAAATTTTCTCGATCAAAATTAAATGCTGCTTGCGATGCTTTATTTTCCATAACTAAAAATAATGATTGTCTATAAGAATACACATTATAATACATTGTGTAAAAATTTCATTAATAGGATAACTTTACTCCGTGTCCAATTGTGCATATATTGCAATAGCATTTACTGGCAACATATTTCTATTTTTTTCCAGTAATTGACAATAACCAATTGCAAGATTGGATTTTTAATATTTTCATGTAAATTGTGATTTAATTCCTAAGCATGTTTCTTAAATTTAAAAAAAGTACATTTTGGCGCCATCTTTTGCAAAGCGATTACATTCAAAAGTGCGCGGCAATCAATAATTCTACGCTATGTTGAAGCGCGCGTAATAAAACACGTAATAATTTATAATTGCACTTTTTATATTAAAGCATACAATTTGTATTTACGATACATAATTATTTTATTTTACTCATCTAACGTAATTTTTTTACATGTCTAAATATAGACGATATTACTTTAATTCTTATAATATATAATACCAAAGTTTGAAACATTATACATAATTTTAAATTATCTACACTTTTCTGTCGGTACTATACCGTGTGATATCTTAAAATAAAGAAATACCCAACTGTACCCCACTGTACCCAACAGAGATCAATTGTAATCAGTTTGCTTATAGCCATTCTTATTATCTAAACACTTCTGAACTTGTTTGTACTCATATCTAATACATATATTTATAATATTCAGAATGGAATATATCCCAGCAGATTCGTCTTCTAAAGATGAATCCTCGTCTTCTGACGAAGAGGTGATTCGTATGTTATTTTTATTTTTTATTTTTTCATAAGCCAGTTCCAGTATATTTCCAGTTGAGTTGCAATATATCACTGCAGTATCCAGACGGCACAAAATTTGATGGGCGTTTTTAAAACATCTTAGAAACGTCCTATGTAAGACTAAAGATGTTTTTTAAACGTTTTAAGAACGTTTTAAAAAGATTTTTCAATTTTATGCCGACTAAGTAATAATGACTAATAATGATATGTTTTATTTCTTTATTATTTATCATTCAAATTTCAAGGGCAAAGTTTTTTTAGCTATACATTTTATTTTGAATCATCTAATCACTGTTGTCATTTTGTATACGATTATGCAGTGATTAAACAATATAAACAACACAAAAATTGAGATATGCGCATACCATAAATAAGTTACCACGCATGCGTCATATAACATACGCGGCAGGAATAAGAATTCTCAATCTGCAAAACCTCGCGCGTCTGAAAACACCTCTTTTTCGGATAATATAATAAATGAATAATATATAATGTGAATAAAATTATTTGACAAAATAAATGCCGGTCTGTGTGAATAAAAAACTACCGAGAATCGAAAAGTGTTAGCTGGTTATTTTATTGCAATATTTCTGAGTTATCCTTATCACTTTTCCGGTGACGTTTGAATTTTTAAAAAAATTAATGAACTTGGTTTAAGTGCACTAAAAGAAAAAAGGAATAATGTCCTTTTTTGCCTGTTGTTTTCGCCGAGTGAGTTATTGTAATATTTATATAATTATTTAATACATTTATAAGGCACTGACTATATTTTTATACCAAATATTCTGCAAGAATAGACGGTTCCTATTTATCTATGTATTGTTGTTTGTAAATTCATATTTAATAACTTTTCTATCAGATCAAAATCACACATTTTATTACAGATATCAGGGTGACTACCGGAAACCAAGAATTTAATAAGACTTGGAAAAACTAAATTAATCTTTTTACTTCGAATTTATTGAATTCTCAGTATAAGAAAAACTTATGCAATTGTTTTTTATGGTTAATTAACAATAATACATGATTTGTTACAAACCTAGGCTCTAAATACATATCATCAAAATTCAATGAAACATTCCTGTGGACACTTTTTACATAGAATTTTTAAACTATTTTACCTATTTTTAATTAGATTTTAATTAGATGTCTATAAAAGGATGAGAATAAGAGTTTTTAATTTCCCATGGTCAAAAGATGGTATTTGGCCCTGACCGTAATTTGAAACAACCGCAATGTCAACATGCATCGATAGCTCGAGACTCGATGAAAACGCACACACGTGTTCATTGAAATGTCGCACTTTCCAAGAGTGTAAATCGACCTTAATAGGAAACCAATTTTCCACCTTCACCCCTATCGTTCAGGTGGTAAAATCGGTAAACACAAAAATGAAGCTGCAAGTATTGGTTAGCATATGTGGTTGGTATAGTTATGGAAGAGACGAGAAACGAAGGACCGTAACAGATTAGGGGTGAATGGATACATTTTCCGCTACTTAACGGATTTCATGCCCAAGTATCAAAGACTTCGGTGTCCTTGCTCAAATCAACCTCGATATTAATAGATAAAGGCTCTCGTACCTTCAGAACCCTTTAATAATGTCTCGTTTAATCAATCTAGCTCTTCTCAGGATAAACCATAAATTTCCTTCAAATTTTATGCCAAAAAATCAATATAATTCTATATTAGGGTTCTTCACATTTTTTCTTTTCTATTATTTCTTTCAAGGGTCTTCAATCTACCATTATTTCGTCTAATTTTATTTGTCTTTTTAGAGCATTTATAGGATTTTTCCTTTTTTTTTTTCGTCAGAGGCAAAGTCGACAGGACGAGATTCAAAGACCAGTTGTGATGAGGGAACCTCCAGAAATCTCATGGGAAAACACCTTAGGTGCACCAAATGGAGTTCCCTTCGATGATGAGACCAAAGCTTTGCTTCGAGATTGCTTAGAGGTCTCGATGTCACCCCCAACAACCTTGGCCGAACTGATGAAGCGAAGCGATGCTTTTCCTATCCCATTTCCAATTAACACTATTCGATGTTCCGCTCTAAAGAGTAGAGGGATTGGTACCGATGTTTTAGAGGTGCAAACAACCCTCTCATATATTTTACTTGATTTTAATTTGAATTTTATCTCCTACATTTAATTTTTTGTTTAAGGGCCGTTCCAAAATTACATAACGCCTGTTGGAAGGTTTTTTGATTGAGAGACTATTATATACAGTATACAAAGTATTTTTACTTGCATCCTCACCTTCCGCTAAAGGCGTTACATATTTTTTGGACGACTCCTTAATAAATAATCAGAACTTAATTTACATTAATAAAATTTGATTTTAAAATTTAGATGAATGCAAATTCAGTCTATCCCTTAATTCATGAAGGGATGCTTCCTCTGATTGCTGGATGGTTAAAATATAAACGACAGTATGGAAGTAGCGTTGAAAAGGCGATGTACAAAAATATGGGCCTCATTCAATTTATTCAACGTCTTTTGGAAAAAAGGACTGTTTGTTTCTTCAACCCAAGTGATAGTTATAAACTTATTGATAACACATCGGGGGAAGGTGGTTGGGAATCTGTTGGTACTGATGAGGAAAAAGAACCACTGGTGTGATAATTTTCATTTATTCTATTATAATTTTCTATTATATTCTTTGATTTTTATTTGAATATAAAAATGATAAATTGTTATAAATTTCGTAATATTTTGCAGGTGCTGGCAAAAGTTTTATCATATGATGAAATTAAATTGTCAGCAATGATGGTTTTGTCTTCTCACACAGTATTTATTAACGATGGTTCACGAGAAAATAGGGGAGTAGTGTCTCCTGATCCTGAATCAATTCAACCCAGAGGTGTTATAATGGGTCCTGTAGGAAGCAGGTATTTTATTTAGCAAAATGTAAATTACTTATTTATTTACGACTAATTCAGTTTTTCTAATGTCAAAGTCATAATTGTTATTTACTTAGATTTGAAAAACCCCAATTTATGGAGTATCAAGATATTATCATCACTCCTCTTCAGAATAATATGGATAACGGGTAAGGAAATTTTTACAAACACTCGAGCCTAATTAAATAAATTGCATGTATATTTTTATTAATTATTTTAATAATTTATTGTTTTTTAGATATGGTCCGGCAATTGATGGAACCACAGAAGAAAGTCGTGGATTGCGAGTAGTATGGGCGAAATTTTATGGAGAGGAATACCATCCTCTTTATGAAGAAGCAATGAGAAAATTGAAATCAAAAGAGAACAAAAGATATATTCTTCTAACAAATCAGCTTATTTTTGATATTGAAAATTACATGAAAAGAACTTTATTGTCTGTTGAAATAATTTTACTCGAAGCGAATACCAGAGCTGAAAAGCAAAATACAACTGCTTTCATCCATGTTGTAGGATTTGGTCTTGGTAAATTTGACAAAAGTACATTTCGCCAAATGCTTAAATTGATGTTTATCAATGTTTTTTCATTGTTCAGTAGGAAAGTAATTTTTATCATTTATATATTTATCTATAAACGTTATTTTAGTTTAATATTAAAACTATAATTGAATGGAAGAGTTTTTGCATGGGATATTTGCATGGCGAATTTATATTATAATATTTTATTTTAAATGGCTCTGCATTGCGAAATTTAATACCTTTACAGGGGTTTGGAGAATTATGCAAGACCAAGAAATATATTTTTTAAAAACTTTCGAAATTGCCATTCGGAAGATGAATAAAAAATTGAAGTATGTCTCGGACATCATGTTTTCGTACTTTAGATCTCAGAAGTGTGGTGATGTTGGAAACGGCGACTACCTCGGAGGTAGCATACAAGCTATAAAATATGACTTAATTTAATTTAATTTTAAGGAGTGAAGAATTTCATTAAAAAATTTTTTTTTCAGATATAAAAATTCATTTTGCTTTGAGGGAACCGCACAGCAGACTAATTCGATCAACTGATGCCAACAAACTTTTGGTCGTAACTTATGCAGCAGATGGTAATTCACTACCAGGTCTGAATCATAAATAAATCTGATTATAAATATACGTTTAGTAAAATAGATTATAAATTATATTGTTATTTACTTGTATGTTTTAGGTAATTGTTTTTGGCAAGGTTATTTGGCATCGAGTGGAGATCCTGCAGCTGCCTGTAGCACTCAAATTGCAGAACTTCACACTCAGAGAATTAATTCAAGAGTCAGTGGGGCTAGTTTACATATAGTTTCACCCGAACATGGAATTTTACACATTTCGGATTACGCAAAACTGCATCTTACTTAGGTACAAAAACAAATAAACTAAAAATGACAATTTTTAATTGTATTTATTTATAATCATTGTATTCGCCTCCCCTTCTTTTATCTTCCTTGTAGATTTTTCTTTTTTTAGTATTTATACTAGAATTAATTAAAAATAGTTTCAAGGTAGTCTAAGTGTATTATTGAACAATCAATAGAAGGTTCTGTATTTTTTTATATATATAAATATAGAATATAGATAGTAATAATAAAATAAAATTTATTTTTATGATAGAATACAATTAAATAAAAAATCAAGTTTATATAATTTAAACTACAGTCTTCATGACTTCATTATGTTTAATATCTCCATCCTTAAAGAATGGAACCAGATATTTTAAAAGTTTTTTTCATACAATTTTGACATTTTATTATTTTTTATTGGATTTATTTAGGAACTAATAAGCCCTTTGGGCCCAAGTCAGCGAAGACCTTCTCGATCTCCTCGAAGTCAGAGAAGTAGAAGTGCAGATGTTGATTGTTTAAAAAAATATACAGAACGTCGAGTGGAGGAAAGAAGACTAACAGAAGCAGGTGATCCAAGTCGATTAGATTCTTTGAAATGGATACCGCTCTCAAAAAATGTTAATCGATTACGATCCTCAACTCGAAGTCACCAAGGGGTTCCTATAAGAAATGATGGAGGATATTTGGAAAATGAAAGGGCGAAAATTGACTCCACTAGATGGCTTCCAATTGTTAATAGAAAAGTTTGTCCAGAAAATATTCGACGTAAAAGTAATGAAAAAATAATTGAGGATGGAAAATATGTTAAACTACCTGCCGGTCGTAGTCTGAGTAATGAAAGCACTTTTTCGAGAAGAGATAACTATTATCGAGAGAGAAATAATACTGAATCTGGATATTATAGAAGGGAGAGCTGTGACCAACCAAGGTGAAAACAATATATTTTTTATTCGTTCTAACTTTTTAATAAATCAGACATTATTGATTAAATTTTAATACTTCTTAGGTGGCTTCAATCTGAAACTTCAACATCAAGATATATTCCATCACCGTTGGCTAGAAAATATAGTGAAGGAAGTACCTCAAAACCGATGTCGAATAGGTGGATGACTTTTACGAGATATCCATCACCAAGTCCTATAGTTAGAAGAAATACAGAAAGAAGATCTTATACGAGTGATACAAAGAGAAGTGAAATAAATTGGTCAGATAGGAGCAAAGAGAATATGAAATCATTTTCCACGAGTGAAAATAAAGCGGTTCAAGGTTTATAAAATTATTGAAATTTCTTTTTATTCAGATAAAAAACTATTTAAACTAGTGATATTTGAATTTTCAAAATTTCAGCTTCATGGGATATCAATTCTGCTAGACTAAGTCAGAGAATACGAGAACTCTACGATATAAAAACTGAAACCGAATTTCCAAAGAGATTAAACCATCGTTTGAGAGAAAATGCCTGGATTAGTAAAAGCAGTAGTGAAGAGGAAAAATACCCCACTAGAACTGGAAGAAGGAACAGCCAGGAATTAGAATTTAACGACAGATCTTCCAGTTTTAATCAATCTGAAGACAAACCGGAAGTGAAATCTCAAAAATGTTCCGACTCTACTTTTGATAACGATTGGGATGAAAGGCTCAGGAAATTTCACGAGAAACTTAGATTTAGTGAAGATCTCAGTATCGATCAAAAGATTCGTGCTAGAGATAGAAGAACTTATTCTGATGATTATGAAGATTTAAGCCGAAGGCAATCGCGTGACGAATATTTTGTAAGCATGAAAATTTATATTAAAACTAACAGCTAGAAGTTTATTCGCGGCTTTTCCCGGGATTTTAAGAGCTTTTTCTCATTATATATATATATATATATATTTACTTTTTTAGCTCAAAGATATAAAAAGGAATTCTGACGCAAGTTCGAAATCGAGAGTAAGTTACGCTGAAATAGATTTCAGTGATATGACAATGAGTAAAAAAGGATCTCGAACAAGTGATGCAAGCTATGTTAGTATAAGTACTTTCAGTTCTAAAAGGGGAAGTGTTGAAAGCAAAAATGCCTGTATAAACACATACAGCCCAAAAAGGGGAAGCATCGAAGATAATAATGTCAGTAAAAACACATTTAGTCCAAAAAGTGGCAATTTTGAAGCTCCAAAAGTCCCTCAAATTGAAAAAATTTCTCAAAGTGCTTTCTGCCAATTAGAAGAAAGAAGACCAAGCACTCCTGTGCCTCCAAAGGAGATGAACAATTCTGTTCAAATCGAAAAACCCTTCAGTCAACGTAATAGAAGAAACAGTACAAGATATAAAGTTTACCTCACTTAAATAATTGTGATTATACCATCGTTGCCATTAGTAGTTTCAATAATAATAAGTTTCTTCGTTTTAAAATTTGATTAAAAATAAAGGGGGACTTGTGAAAATAATTACATATCACATTGATGATAAAAAAAATAACAGTGGATGGGGTTGTACTCTAAGGTTATGATATAAATGTATAGGTGTGCTTGTGTGTTCTGTATATTCCAGAAAGAATATTATATTTGTAATAACTGAGATATTTATTGTACAAAACAAATACTGGATCACAGAAGTAAAAATAAATCTCTGTTCTAAAATATTTTTTAAATTTTACAATAATGTTCATTCAAATTCATTTTAAAATGCAATTTAATCACAAATTATTTCTACCCTAATACATATACCTACTTACTTTATATTAATTATTTCTCACTTCTTACAGACACCTATTACAACCATTAAATTCTACAATCAACAAATGAATTCATTGTCTGTCACTGGAATTTTTCACATCCGTAACACTTTCCTTTCCAAATGAAATTCTCACCCTTTTTCTAAGAGAGGAAACACTACTCAATTGAGATACAGAAGATGAAGAAGGGTCTTGTGAATTTGACGAAGTTCCAGAAGACAAATTATTTCCTCTGGTATCCGTACTTGACAAAACTGATCCAGACGATTCTTCATCATCTCCTTCCATTTTTAGCCTTTTTAATCCACCAGTTCCATTTGTTAAATTACTAATGAGGGTCATCGAGTTTTTTACGGTATTTGAATGTGAATTTAAATTAATTCGATTCGATTTTAAAAAATTTGTTGGCCTATTTCCTCGATTCCAACTATCTGAAAAACTGTTATATTGATTTTGGGAATGTCCTGTTTGTAAGGATTGACCAGATCTGCTTGGTAGCCCGTGTATAACAGGTGCTATCATTAATAAATTATTGCCATTCTTGTCACATATTTGGGAACCATGTCTTGTCGAGTTATAACTTCCTGGATACGAATTTCCACTTTCAGTTTGGATCTTATCATTTTTTGATCCACTGCTTGCTTTTTGACAAGCATTTAAGTTATTTTGAGCTATAAATTGAGGCTCACATTTTATCCTCATATCATGTCTTTGTTTTTGATGCGAATGATGATGAACTAGGCCATTTCGATCATCGGATTTTTGCCAGTCAAGGACGTTGCTCAAAAGTTTTATGTATCTGAAATTATTATTAATATGATTTTTAAATTAATACTGAATGCAAATTCCGCGACGAACTCAAAACAATTTAAATTAATTCGATTGAATAAATAAATCTCTAACCTTATTGCCATTCTCAAAATTTCATTTTTCGATAATTTCTTATCAGGTGGATGAGTTGGAACCAATTTTCTCAGTTCGGCAAAAGCACCACTTACATTTTGTTGTCTCCATCTTTCTCGACTATTTGTGAAAAGTTTTCTTACACCCAAATTTCCTGGCCTAGTTGTTGGTGAACCCAAATGAATACTGCCAGAAGTTGAAATTGTGTCCAGCTAGAAATTTATTACAATACATTAAATAATTGTATATAATATAAACACTTGAAATCTCTTAAAAATACCGGGAAACTCCGGGTAAATTTCTGCTAGTAAATACACATATAATTGCAGTAAAGATAATAATTTTTATATCAAACTTACTGAATTTGCACGATCTCGCCTCCTTTTATTTTGATCATCATCCTCATCCGTATCATGAGAATAAAATTCGTCTGATAATGCCTCTTCTTCTGTATCTCTTGGCGTTCCTGGAGAATCTCCAGGATCTTCTACCAATTCTCCATCACCAGAAATAAGAGATTCAGCTGGTGAACCATTTTCTGCCTCTACACCCCCATTACTAGTTCCATTGTATGTTAACATTGGCTAGAAAATTACAGATCCTAATTACATATTATACATAGTTATTTACAATCATGACTAGATGAAAAAAATACAACAAGTGGTTTTTGTTTTGCTAGAATACACAATGATAGTTCTATTTTTAGAACAAGAATCATAAGAGAATCATTCTGAATAGGAAAGCACTAATTGAAAAGATGACATTATTAGCCTAGATATACTTAACGGGAAGTAGATATCAACGTCCTTGGCATTCAAAACATATTTCTACTAGACCTCTTAGAAAACATGATCATTGCTCAGAAATAATATATTTTCCTAACTTTGCGATCTATATATGGAAAATATATTATTGATCACCCTTTGATACCAAAAACTATTCCAGAAAAATGAGGGACAATTGAAAAATCCCGAAAAATAAAAATTTCCGATATACAAGAAAATTCCAGACCTTGGAAAATTGCCGTAAAGAAATGAAAAATAATTTTAATAATTGAATTTTTTTCTCAGTAATTTTCGAAAGTCAGAAATTTTACAGCATCGGTGATTTTATGGAATATACATTGGATATTTTCTGTGGGGAATTTTTAATTTCAAGATTATTATGAACTGTCGAGAATTTCCTACTGTCTCGGGAGTTTTCCAGTATCGATAATTTTCTATTGTCAGTCATTTTATTCTGATTTTATAATGTCGGGAATTTTATTTTTTGGGATTTTAAAATCATCCCAAGAATTGGGGTTTGACAGTTCAATATATGATTCAAAAGTTTCTATGAAAATCACAAATCACGACATTAATCTGATAATAATTTTTTCTTGAAAACAAAATTACCAATTAAATTAAAAAATTAGCACTTTTCTCACCATTTTTTTCAAAAACCAATCCTGGAGATCACGCGGCGCAGGACAGTGTGGAAATTGTTTAAATACCTAAAATTTGAACTTCTCAAACTAAATGATAAAATCAAAAACATATAATTAATATTAAAGCGCACATTTGGAAGGAAGAAATGCAACCGTAAAAGTCAACTGCACTGATTTGACTGACAGAAAGTGGAGGAGAAACCCCTTAGAGATCAAATTTGCGAGGGCGGAGCACTAAAATCGTGGGTGGAGCTCTTCTCTACTGGTCCAACCCATGTTGCATCCATACACATATATTCTCATACAGCATCCCTTCTTTATCTATTCGTCAATAATCTTCTTTGAAAGAAATTTTCTTCTAAAATTATTAATAGGAAAATTAATTTATAGAAAAGTATTTGATTAATCGTTGAGAACAATAATTACAAAAAGATCATAAAGCAGAAGGAAAGGGAGAATAAGTCAATATTTCATTAAATTAAGGAACAGACCCTCTGGGGACTTGTGATCATTATTTCCATAACGAAAGTTAATCCCAGTTCAAGGTGTGGATTAAAGTACTTTCTCAATTACAAGATTCTGATTCAATCAGGGGCAATTTAAATGCTAAATATTTTCAACAACGAAGCGTTGAAAACGTATTATTATTGCTAATGAGAAATATCTGAAATCTTGCAAAATTTTAACAATAGAAAAATGGTTTGGCTATTTTCACGATAATAAAATTGTGTCCTTGTGTAAACTTTAAAAAACAAAATAATTCTTTAAAAAACGTAAGATTTAATTTTATAAACAATGAACTTCCAACAATGAAATGAAATAATGCTGGCAATAAAAATAAAAAAATGAATGATTGAAGTTTAGACTTTTTCCCAAACAATCAAATTCCTATTAAGGCCTAAAGGTATCCTTGTGGCAGGAAGTATATGTATAAAACAGAGCAACCCCAGTTTAAATCTAAAATAAAACCATATGTATCATATTAGGGGTGACTAAAATCATGAGACGACCCCAGATGCAGTCAAGTGACCACCAGTCACGTGTTACATTATTGTGACACTCAGAGGGGTGCCAAGGATTTTCCGGAGTGATGAGCCTATACGAGGGTGTCATCCTGCGAACCCGATTAAATCATTGAATCACTGACGTTCATTGCTATGCCATTACCAACCAATCTGCGTGGGAGCAATGAAACGAAAATCTATAAGTCTAATTATTAAAAAAAAAATAAAGTGAAAAAAATTATTAAAAAAAATTCCAAATAGTTTCAAGATTTTCAATTAATTTAAAAATATTTTTAAGTATTTCAAGGGATTTTTAATGATATCATCTGAAAAACATCTGTAGAGATTTTACAAAATTTTAGGAAACTATAGCGATTTCAAGAAATTTCAAAAGATTTTAATAGTTTCGAGATTTTCAAATAATTTGAAAACATAAAATTATATCCTTTAAAATTATACATTTACCTCGAAACTTCCAATTTAGAGAAACAGTTTTTATGACAGGATTGTTTTTGAGTTATAAAATAAAAAATAAATGTATACAAATAAATTTAATTATTCCTCCTTCAAGCAAAAGGTCAAATTAATCCTTTCCAGTTTCGGGACTTAAGAATTATCGTCAGCTCTCGTCGATTTGTCTCCGTAATCTAGAGAATTAATTTTTCCAGAAAGGCTGTGAGACAAACAACGTGACCTCGCAATTTATAGAAAGGAGGTGGAACCTGTTCCAGAATCGTGGGAGTTAGAGGGTTGAAGGGCGGAGCATCCCTTATCAGAGGAAAACACTCAACGCTCACCAAACCAAATACGAACCAGAGCTGCTTCTTTTTTGTTTGAGAAAACAGAAAACTTGTCTCATAAAATTTGTTTTATTTTCCAAATTACATACTATATCCATTAATTATTAAAATTACTATTACTGGCTAATTTTTACGCTCCACAATGGTATTTATTCTATACGAAAATATTTTCATTACCTACATATCTTAAAACAATAAACATTTTTATCAAGACACTGAATTGAAGAAGAGTAATATTATCTTATCTTGGTTACACCCACAATAGAAAAATATTCTAATGATATGGATTTACGAGTCTCGTCAAGATAAGAAAATTAGAATCTCTCATCATTAGCTTCTTCGAATCTTATCTTGGACTTATCGCACCAGCTTACAATTTATTTTCATGCAAATTTCTTCTTCTATAGGAAGTGATATTTTTTTAGTTAAAAATACTAAAAGTGATTATTCATATTGCAATGTTTTATACCTAGAATTTTGAGAGTTTTGAGTAAAAAGTAACGTTTACTGTTTGATTATATGTGTATACGCGTATGTATGAATGTTTCTAGAGGAGAGAAGGCTAATAATGGAATTAATGTGGGGTGGCTGGTCGGTGACGATAAGGAAAATTGATTTGAAACCTACCCCTACCTCTCTACTTCAACGATCCAACTACAGGGATCCTGTTTGACGTTCATGGGACACTGCGCAAACCAAACTGGCACGCCTTTTTTTTCTATTGATACACCCTTCATAATTTATATATCGCTACAAATTCGCACAAAACCAAAACCACCCTATCAGTCACATGTTCTAAAAATTACACCAATAACGGAAATATAAGCTTTTCATTTCGATTCAATAATCTCTTTCCACTTTACCCTACAACATAATATCATTATATAACGTGTACTGGAAAAATGTTTCAAAACTGCTAATAAATAATATATTTATGAGCTTTATTTCAATTCTTACAATTTTGCAGTTTTATGCAATGTAAGATCGATTTCAATTTTTATGCTGAGTGGTCAAAAATTCACCAATTTTAGGATCTTCAAATAAATATAATTTCAATTTTATGGTAATTGATTATATCAAATATTTTTTCTTATATTTGATTATATACAATTTTTTTAAAATTTTCAGTAATTTGACTATTTTATTACATAAATCTAATTTTTATTTGATAATACCAATAGTAATAATAACAGAAGGTGATAGAATTATATTTTCCCTGAATTTTTTGGTCATTTTTATATTTAGTGGATCGTTAAACTCAAATTTCCCAGCAAAGGTCACGTGTACAAGTACTTTAGGCTCACTGATTCCTAATTTTTATTCATCGTCACGAGCAATCTAGCCACAAGTCACAACCTCTGTGGGAAACCATTAAGAGGTCAGGACCCTAAATGAATACAAAAATGGACCATTTTTTCAAGATTACATGAAAAATTGATTTTTCAACAAACAATTTCTTGTAAAAATAAAATTTTTCAGTTTCTGTAGAAGTAAAAAATATTTAATTACCAGAAAATAATGACTAAATATATTTAAATTTAATATAAAAGAAGAAAAAAATTAGTAAATAAAATGAAAGTTCTTTTTCAATATAAACAATCATGTATTCATTTTTTTTTTAGTTGGAAAAAAGTTGTTTATTATTTACATATATATGTATGAAGGATTAAAAATTATTTTTCCATTGCTTCACTTGAAGCAAATTTTAAAAATCGAGGTTTTGATATCATTTTAACCAAATATAATAGAATATGGCACGTGGCCAGATAATATGCCCTAAGCCGATACAATAAGGGTGTCTCCATGAATTTTAAAAGTCGAGATTTTTAAAACTTTGTCATCTACACAGTACAAGAATTGAAAAAAAAAACTTTAATATAATAAAAGAAATTTATTTAACACTATTTACTATGCATATTTACATGAATGAGAAACGGTTTAAAAATAATGTTTCACTGCTTCAATTTGAATCTAAAATACAATGAAAATTAACAAAATGGTGCGAAATCTTATTGTTATAAAATTCTCATAAATTGTCATACAACAGTAACAGTCTTAGACTTTTATATATATATATATATATATATATATATAAACTAAAATATAATTAAGGATATTTATTTAAATTGTCTAATCATTATTAAATCAGAGAAAATATATTGAAACGATTCTTTATAATATTATGAAAAATAATGTTATATTCAATTATTTAATATTTTTCTACAGCATAGTCACTTTAGATCATTTTCCATTTGTTCACTAAATTTTCTCATATTTAATCTACTGTTTAATATTTTTATAACTTTATATCTTTATTCGTTTAAAGTTTATATAAAAATATGTTCTCTGTTTAATTATTTTTAAAAATTATGTATCAAATATGATATGTAATATAATCTTTCAATGACGACACCTTCATATTAATGTCGTGAAAAAATCAGCAAAATTAATCTTCAGATGCTTCACATTTAGAATACTGATTTCTAGAAAAATACCCTGCTTGAAATATCACAAGATGCACTTATGGCTAAGTAATAATACAATATTGTATTCGGTCAACTTAGAAATATTTTTTCAAAAAAATATACATTGTTTAAATTATTTACAATTCCACTTGAATTTTAATATTCATACTATGAATAAATATGAATATTTAAATATCCAACTATAAACTTTCACTTTTATCACAATATCAACTTCCATCTCTGTATTAAAAAATATGAAAAATTCAAACTCTGAATAAGTATACTGCTTATTTTTCAATTTGTAAAAAACCTATTGGAGAATTAAGAATTTGACTATCGAAGACAAAATCTGCATTATAAAAATATTAAGTCTTAATTGAGTTTGTTATCAGTGTTCCGCAAAGCAGGATATCTATTTTTACTAAAATATTTTTTAAGGGATTTCAATTAGTGGAAAGCAAAAATTAATATTAATAATGGTACGGTGATTACGCAAAAAACATAAATTGAAGTTCGAGGTTCACAGGTTGAAATCACTATAAATTCTTCATTCCATTGAGAGTTATTTCCTCTGACTGGCAATTCTAGGACAGTTTTTTGGTCGCTAAAGAAACTGAAGGGTAATGAACACTCATTGGTGCTGTTTTTACAAGCATGAACTGGATTTGATGTATCATATGCAGTTTTCAGTAAATCAAATTTAATTCTTAGGTAGTTTGATTGGATCTCGTTTTCCGAATTGAAAACAAAAAAGTAATAACCATTAGCTGGAACCCTGCAAAATAATAAACCAATGAATGATTTGGTATTTGATATTAACAATTTAATTTTGAGACAAACCTGTAGGTTACGGTATTGGCAATTGAAGCCAAAGCATGTTGATCTTCATGTTTTGGTGTACATTGTCGATGAGGTGTAAGTGGCAAATTTAAAATAAGTCCTTTGCATTCCAATAGTCTTTCCTCGGAACTGCTAAATGAACTCCAAAATTCAGAATTGCTTCTATCATTCATTGTTGTTTCATTTACTCTTCCCCTATCATCAGCAATTCCATCAGGTGTCAATAATCCCTACACAATTGTAATTAAAACTTAATTTAATATTTATTATTTTATTTCAAATAATTAAATATAACCTTATTCAGAGTCAAAATAAAAATAAAATCTAAAAAAATGGTACCTCTTCAATAGCAGCATCCTCTTCTTCATCATCTCTATTCAATTCATCTCGAAGAGGAGAAGACAAGATTAAATCCCTTCTTTGTCTCAATTTTTCTTCCTCAACTATCGTAAAATTTGCCATTTTCAACATCAATCTTTTCTTCAATTCTTCATCATCAATTTCATCAATCAATTGTTGAAACAGTCTTTTTCCCCTTCCACCCTGGGAGACAATTTTTCTCATAACTTCACCAAAAACTTCAGCTGAAGTTGGATTTTTATCATCGATTTCAGCAATTTTTTTCTCTATTTCTTCAATTTCACTTAGTTCCTCGACTACTTTCATTTTGAACTTTACTTCCTTCTCTTCTATAATATTCTCTCCTTTTTTTGTATCCCTAATTTCCCCAATTTCTTTTGTTTCTTTTTTCTTGTTTATTTCAGACTGAATATCTTTGATAGTGAAATTTCCTTCATATTTTAATGTAGATCTTTCCCATTCGACTTGAGTACTATTTTCTGCAATTTGAGTTTTTTTTAAATTTGTACCTACATTTTTCAATTCTTGATCTACCAATTTATTCGTAGTTGTTTCTAATTTCGTTTTCGTATCATTTCCCTTATTTTCCGTTTTATTAATTAACTTATAATCCAAAATTTCTACATCGTGCTCTTTAGATCTTGTAGTTTTTATTTTTGCCTCTTGTTTGTTTTCAACTTCAGTTTCTTTTTGATTCGAGTTTGAAAAATCAAAAAGATCCCTTGGGTCAAATTCTTTTTCCATAGCGGGTGGTTTATCAATGTTTGCACTTTCTCTATAAACGCCCTCATATCTGTGATGGAGATTTTCCTTTTGTTTTTCTTTCGTTTCTAGCGTTTTTTTCATTAGAAGCGTCAAAATATTTCTCATAGCGTTTGCATCTAATTCGTGACTTGTGGGATTTTGGAAACTTGAACTGAAATAAGTACGATTTTTACTATTGGGCTTATGGTGGAACTGAACATCTTGGTGAGCTCTTGTCATTTTATCTGGTGCATTAATTGAACTTCTACCATCCTAAAATACAAAAATATTTGTATTCAAATTATAATCGTACATTTTAAACTTTTGACATATAAAAAGAAAAATTTTTTTTAACAAAAACTAAAATAATAATACCTGCAGAGTTCCGTTTATTTTCAGTAAGCCTTTTTCTTCAGCAATTTGCAATAATTCTTCCAATTCTTCACTGCTATCGTCGCCAATAAATGCACATTCATGCAAATGTTTGTGGCCTCTTATAATTGTTAAGGATGCACCAGGCCATCTACAATTAATTAAAATTTTTTTTCAATTGGAAACTTAATCTAATTTAAAAGACTTAAATTATAGTTGTAATTTATTATCAAAAAACAAATATTTATTGAAAATTAAGTTTGACTGATTTTTCTTGTTTAATTTACTATTTTTTGTTTTTTCAAATTCTACCTTACACAAGTTGATACTGTGACGCTGGAACCACGTAATAGGTAAAATCCCCAATATTCCTTCATGTCATCTTCCAAAACTAAATGTCTTGTCATCGAAACTGGTATCAATTCACTCTGAATATTTGGCTCATGACTCATCAGGTATGCATTAAAAGTTGTATTGACCTTCACTACTTGTCTCTGTAATAAATCATATTAAAAAACTAATTATTTTAAACCTTAAGGGCATGAAATACTTACTTAGGGATTTCAAGAAATCTTCATGTTTTTAAAAGATTTTGTTGAATTTTAAGAGAATCTAAATAATATTGGCATTTTTTATTTTGAAAGGGGTGTCGTGAAAGATTTTTCTTGAGGGCGCTACATAAGCTAAGGTATTATATTAGAAAAATACAGAAAAGATTTGGTAACAGATAATAAAAGTATAATAAATCACTATAATTTAGTTCATCAAAGTGGAATTTTTTGTAAAATAAGAAATCGGAATAATAAATGTTAATTTTAGCTATAATTAACGGAATATGCCAGTTTTTATTATCTTCTCAAATTCAAAAGATAACGTCATGGAAGATAGACACTTTTTCAATATACGAAACAACGCAAAAAGTGTTCAAATGAATACATTTGAATTTCAGGTGCGCATTTTATTGAATCCATCAGACATACGTATGAATAATTAAACATCATTAAGATGTATATATATATATATATATACTCAATGATTATAAAGTCAAGTGTTATCTATATTTGTAAACATGAATTTTTATTAGAGTCATTGTATCATTCTTGAAGTTTTGTTTGGTATCAAAAGAAACACTGACAATGCTTTTAATATACCTACTCTTACGTAAAAAAATTATTTATATTAAAAAAATATTAAGGGCATGTGATACTTTACCATAAGGGCAAATTAGTTATACCAATTATACATTCATAATGATAAATATTTTTAGGTAATAAGAGTCAATAAATCTTTGTCTACATGAGACGAAGGTTTATTGACTCTCATTTACTAAAAATATTTATTATTATGAATGTATAATTGGTATAATTAATTTTCTCTTATGGTAAAGTATTACATGCCCTTAAAATTACAAATTATGAATTTCTCATTTATTTGTGTAAAAAACGAAATAATTTCTTTAAAAACTTGACTCAAATCGTGAGTCTTTAAATGCGACCAGAATTATTTTTTTATATATGTATATTATAAATCTTTTTTCCTCATGATTGAAATACCTGGCACCAAGTCGTCGATATTTTTCCATCTATCAGTCTTTGATCGGAAATAGTAAGAGGATAAAGTTGAGCCGAATAAACTCGGTACCTCAAATAAATTGGACCAGCTACCAAAATGGCTGGTAGAATTGCACCAAGAACACACAATCGAAGAATTCTCAACGGAACCTTGAATTCCTCCTTCCGGTTTTGTCTTTCCCTCCTGCGTCCACCTTCCTCGCCTAAAAAAACATTTAACAAACACGGAAATGTCAGAATTGTTTACCTTCAGTCATAAAAATTTTTTGCGTAAATCAGAATAGAATATATTTTATACTCAAAAACTAACGGTTCTCGTTTATATGACCCTGAAAAAGTTGTAAAAATAATTTACGCTAACTCTTATTCTCTCCGTAAACATAATTATTTCTTGAGCTACCTTCTCTCAGTTAAAATTATAATTAAAATATTCGAACAGAGTGACAAAGTAGGCAAAGAATTTTTTAAACCTATAAAATTTCTAATAGGTAAGTTATGTTAAAAGAATTGAAGCAGAAAATCACATTCGAGATTCTACGTTATAAAATCAGGCCAAGGTTCTTCCTATAATTTTTAGCTCGCTCTTTTTGTAATGATTCTTGCAAATATATCACTACTATATTGTTAAAAATATCTTAAGGTAAAACAAATTAGACTACATATATTAATTTTATACTTTACTAGCGGAAATTTACCCGGCGTTTCCCGGGATTTAAAGAAATTTCAGAGGACTTTAAGGAATTCCAATGGAATTTAAAGAATTTCAAGGGATTTCATTAGAGTTCAAGATATTTAAATACTTTTTTAGTGAAATGAAAGTATTTCATTCAATTTTATACATATATTTTATATAATTCAATTTTTTTCTTAACTGGTCATTCATAATTCATTATACTATAGCAAACAACTGAATGCAAAATACACCTCTCAATTAAGTATTCGTATGCTATAATTTTTAATCTCTGCCTTTAATTCCAATGACGTAATTAGCATCAACGATGACTCGCTAATGACGTGTGAACTTGAATAATTCTCTGAATTAAAATACAAACTTGGAGAGTAAACTAATAAAGATCATATTGTGATTTTGGATCCAATATGCAAAAAATGTAAAATAAAAATTAATATGTTTTAACTTTAATTTCATTCCATAAAAATGAATGAAATTTTTTTGTATTCTCACGTGTAGACACAAACATGGTAAAACAAATACAAAAAGAGAAATTTATTTGATCGATTTATCTTTCGTTATCTGCTTACATCTTCACATAATCGATTTATGACATTGTATGTACTCTCTTATACACATTCACACATTTTTTTACAGATTTGCATCAATTATATATGTAGGTGTAAATATTAAGCAAGAAAGGAAAATTCCGACAAATCTATATACATACCATATATCCAAAGAAGTGATTCTTTACAAGCTCACCTTTAAAGGTGAATGATCTTAAAATAACAATACAAATATATAGCCTTCATTTTTGAAGATCTTAATATTATGTATATAATGTGAAGGATTCCTAAAATATTTTGGAAAAAATTTTAATGTACTTAATGTACTTAATTGTACAAAAATTTAAATCGATAATAAAATAATTGACTGATATATTCGACCTTTACTTTTTCTCTGAACTGATAAATGATTTTAAAAAATGGTTAAACTTATATTATCATTGTTATCTGATCAACCTTTGACTTTTTATATAACTCAGAAGACATGCGCATAATTTAAAACACTCTAATTTTTTTTAAATTATCTTAAACTATTATTGAAATGAACAATGAAGAAAAATAAAGTTAAAATAAAATAAAAAATTATAAAAAATAAATTATATATGTAGACAAGTCTTAATATTGCAATACCCACTAAAAATAGAGCTTTTCGCACCGGTGTCCATCATTGTCACTTAATTACCAATCGATATTCAATTTCCACACACACATGCCAAATATCGATCATCTTCATGATAAATATTTTCGTATACTTTCAATTAAATTTTTATCTAATTTTTTTTAATATCTATCTCAGATTAGGTGATAGAATAATAACAATTCACTCGACTCAGGAAGAAGTCACAAATATTAATTGATGTTTTATAAGAGAAAAAATTTAGATACAAGTGTAAGTTGGTTGCAATATTATTCATTCTAGTTTAAAACTCTATTTATCGGTTATTCAACAAATCGAGAAATAGAATTTCACCGATATAAAAATTCTATTTTCTTATACTGTTGGCACATATTTAATCTAAGGAGAACAAAGATTATTCACTCCTGTGATTATCTTCTTTTATCATTTGTCCCAGACAATTTTATCTTCAGCTTTATTTCTTTTTCTGGTTTTGAAGTACATAAAACTGGATTTTAATTATATCATAGCTTTATGTTCAAATTCAAATTGTAATAATTTTAAGTTTAATTCTCATTTTTCTAGCAGAAACAGGAAAATAAAGTTGTTTTTATAGATTAGTCACAAAGAACAAAAAACTGAAGATTGCAAACTTTGAACTTCAACACGTGTTTTTTTGACGTTTATAAACAAACCGAGCAGCGATAGTGAAATGAAATAAAGTTCCTCAAAATGAACGAAATTCATCATTTCTGTATTAATCATTATTTTCGAGATTAATTTACAACAATTTTATCACTTAAAAAAGTTTCTTTTAATGAAAATCTATGTTTTTAATTAAATACGAGAAAGTTGTTTTTGTTTTAAAGTATATTTCCATCACTTTTGTTCGCAAATTAGGCATTTGGCACTGTGCCAAATGCTAATCTGCGACTCCAGTTTCTACAAATGATTTGAATATTCAAACCACTTGATCCAATGCTTTATCAAATAATGATCAATTTAAAAATGTATTTTTAAAACCAATTATTAATTTCGGAAATGTTCCATTGGAAATATTTAGATTAATAAAATAATTATTTAATTCAATTCAAGCTCTTTAGACGATGCAGAGTTTTATAATTTTATTATAAATTAAAGTACAAAAGCTTGACTGCTTACTTAAAGAGTATTTCTTCAATGGGATCGTTGACATTATAATTAAGTTTAAATGAAGAGCGTTGACTCTTAAATACTAATGTAATTAAAATGAAACTGTTTGTAAATTTTTTATTCGAGCGAGTCAGTCCCTCTTTGTGGAGAACATCGTTCTTGTAAAGCACTCTCAACACTGATACACAACCGATAAAATATTCTGATGGCTAGACACTGTATTTTTATCCATTTGTTCAGCAATAATACAAGGCTGGGATCTAGAAACTTTCAAAATTAAATTTACACAAAACCTGCAAGACGCGCCACCACAACTCGGTGTCTCACGTGCGACTGCCGGAGTGCCGGACTGTGACTTTTCAATTCATTTTATTCCTATCTCTCATCAATTAAGAGCGAAGAGATTTTCTTGATTTGTTAAAGATTTAATCTCAAAATTTGAAGATAGCAAATGTAGATCGAAATTGAGTTATTCAATAATGATGGTTACATTACATAATTTTAATCTGAAATTATGTAATAATTGGTATGGTAGTTTTTAATTTAAAATTATACAATTTTGAGATTTTTAATTTGAAACTTCTGAATCAAAAATTTATTGTTAATTTGGAAAATTTCTAAATTCTCCTTTTTAAAATTTTAATATTCTATTTAAAGTATTTGATGTAAAAAATTCAAAGGATTTGAAATTAGAATACACAAATTTGAATTAATTAAATTAAATAAAAAATGTTTAAGAAACAAAATTTACATATTTTGTATTCTTTATCAATTTCCATTTCTGGTGGGATAAACTTGAATTCGCATTCCATTTGAACATGACATCGAGAACATTTGAACATATCTGCATCGCAAATACACTTTTACACCTTTAGATGACTCAATAGTCTCAACACATATGTCTCTCGTCTGTTTTGCACTTGCTTATTGTTTTCCACGTTGAAAACTTATAAAAATGAAAGCTTATCATTCTAAATGAACTTGCAATTTTGAAAATATTATGAGATTTTTTATTAAATGATTGTTGATTATTTTATAGTTTTATAACACTTTATAGATAATTATAAGTACAATTAATAACGAAATTCAAGTTCATGAAGTCCTTTTTTTATAGAAAAAAATTTTCTGAAGAATATCGTTATGTTATTCTTGAATTTTTTTTTTAATTCAAGGAGAAATTCTGGAAATTAATTATTTTTACCCAATCAATTATTCATCCCCTTTTCATTGAAACTGAAATTACATTTTGCTTGCGGTGATGTTTTATTACGTGAAAAAAATAATAGCAAATAATATTGATAACAATAAAAAGCCCCGAATTGTAGATTTCTTTCTTTTGTATTTCTTTTTGTAGGTATAGCTTTTGTGTTTTTGATATAGGATTGATATGTTACAAAAATGTATTAATTTTCCTTCCTCATAGAGGAAGCTATGTAATCGTTACATTTTCCAATATTTTTAAAATGGATTAATTAAACTTTCCTCACTTGATAAATGTCTAATACAACATTCTAATCAATTGTCCGGATGTGTGTGTGTGTGTGTGTCGCCGTTTTTTGTCGCCCTATTAACTTAAAGACAGTTGTAGATAAATTGATGAAATTTGTAAGGTATATTGGCTCCACGTATATCTCAAAACGTACCAAAGGATTTTTCAAAATATTGAATTTAAAAATTTTTATATACATTTAGATTTTTTTTTTAAAATTGATTTTTCGACAATAACTTTTCAAATAATCAAAATTTAAAGCTTATGTAAACGAAATAAAGATTCCTTGTGTCGAGACGAATAGTTTGACCAGTAGGATTAGTGTTTTTAATTGAATAGTAATGAAATTATGATTATTCGTAATTTTGAAAATTTTTCATTTTTCATATATTGGTTCTAATAAAAACACTAATCTTACAGGTCAATCGATTCGTCTCGACGCAAGGAATCTATGAATGATGAGGTCGAAAGATTCTTTGTTTCGAGAAAAAAGAATTATATATATTTTTAAATATTGAGGCAAATCGTTAATGCTTCCTCTATGAGGAAGCAAATTCATTTGCAACTTCATCATAATGAGGAAGTAAAGTGCTCAAAAAATACAAATACTATGGAAATGGAAATGGAACACCCGAGATCGAATTCGCAGCTAGTTTCAAATTATTTAACGGAAATACGAGGTCAGTGAGAATAAAAAAAATGCACTATTGTCGGTAGAAATATATATTTATATAATTTTAATTTACACTAAATAGAGATTAATTACGCGTTATTTCTCATTTTAATTTTCTTTTTAAGAATTAGTCTCAGAAGAGGTTTTCCACATCAGAATGTTCATTCCATTTGCAGCAAGAAAACAATTTTTTTGGGGATGAACAGAGATAGAAACCGTTGCGTGCTTCGACGGTTTGTCTCCAGATAATTTTGCAACGACTTTCTGAGTCGCGAGTTCCCAAATCCAAAGGTTGCCATCACTTGAGCCAGAAAGTATACGTGTGTCATGAGCATCGACACTGGATTCCAGACACAAATCGGTTGGTGGAAGACCTAAAAATTCGCCAAGGAGTTCCCCTGTGTCCTTGTCCATTAACCTAATTACTCCGTCTGCACAACTGATTAAGATGCACTGTCCGTCCCTTGTAAAACTTGCACACGTAACGATTTCTGAAAATAAAATTTAGAATTAGAATTTAGATGGGAATACAAAAATTGAATTATAGTAAAACTTATAATTTTCAACATTACTTTTAAACTAAAAAAAAAATTAGTTTATTGTACTCGTACCTCCTAAATAATCAGCGAATAGTTCGCCATTTCTTATATCGTATCTTCGAATTCTGCAATCAAAAGAAGCGGTCAAAATTTCGTAATCAGAAACTCTAATACTTGATATCGTGTCTTTAGCATCATTGAGAGTTTGTGCAGGATCTTGAGCTCTGGATCGCGTATCCCAACACATAACGGAATTATCTCGAGAACCAGAAATCGCCACGGTAGATTCTTCATTATATCTGTAATTGCAAGATTAAAACTATTATCTATTCAAATTATAATGATTTTAATACGCCTAGTTTAATTCGAAATGTCAATAGTTTTTTTTTTACATTCTCATCAGAGAAGGTATTAGATTTGTGCAAAATTTCCCCCCCCCAGTTTTTGTCAAATGTCGACGTTTTGGGACCCCCTGAACCCGAAAAACATGTTTTTACGAATGTGTCTGTCTGTCTGTCTGTC
>CAJFCO010000141.1:1365447-1406823 GCA_904066015.1 Synergus gifuensis
AAAAAAAAAACTGCGGAATTGTTATTCTGAAAAATATAAGGTTATGTTAGCTTGGAAATATACATATTAAAGATAAGATATATTGAGGATATAAATTTTGGATAAACATAATATCATAAAAATATAATAATAAACCAGCTCACCTGATCCATGTTTGATCTATCTTTTTTGAATCACATAAACGACAAAAGACTAATTAAACTTCGTCTTCACACCTCACGCCGGTCATGTGTCAGAACAAAATGTCAACAACAACATGCTACATATAACCAAAACAAAAAAGAAATTAAAAATGAACAATTACTTAAATCAAAACTTTACAATGTCATTTTCATAATTTATAATAAAGAAAATATCGTCCCGATAAATAAATTTCTCAATAATACTTACGCGAAACAAAATTATAATTCAAAACTTCCAGCCAAGAGGTTTTTCCGCTTGCAAAGCGGAAAATCTTCCATTCATTTCCATTGCGCAAAATTTTGCGCAAGCAAAATTTTTGCAGAGGTATGATATCACCTTGCACAGGTCCAGAATCTCCCGTGGTGATAGTGACTCGCGTTTTGTCCACGATTAGAGCTTCTCAACTAGCCACCAAAGGTAGAGCGCGACGATCGGAGGGTAGAGAGTTGAAACGAAACTAACCTAAAAGTGTGTTCGACTAGGTTATGTAAACGATGTAAACCACAGTGATCACGGTGATGTAAACAAACAAATTGTAAACAAATTAATTGTAAATATATTACTTACCTCATCCATATTAGTTTAAAAATCGCAGTTTGAAGTGGCCTGTCAAAACAAAAACATTAATGGCGGCCATATTTTTTTTAAAGTGCGAATGGCACGCTGCACTTGGGAAGTTCTGTACTATATGTAAGTGTGATTTTGTACATGAATGTGTACGAACTTCTGGCAACAGAAAAGTGCACGTTTTTTGTGAAGTACATGCATTACAGTTTGGTCCCCTTATGTATATACTCCATGGCAGAATTTCTCCAGTGAGAAATTCTCCATTGACTGTAATCTGGCGCACGATTCAAAATCAATTCGATTTTGAATCGCGCGCCAAATTTTGACCAATGGAAACATTTCTCCAGCATGAAGCCAATGTGTGCTGAGTGCGCAGGTAGTCAATTTGTGAGCCTGCGCCGCAGGCGCTCGCTCAAAATTGCACATAACCTCAATCAATTTTTTTCAGAGGCGTTTGGCGAGTCATAAAGCTAAATACTTGAATTATATACGCATATAAAAGTCACACTCGTTTCATTTAAAAAGTAAATTACTTGTAAATCGGAAGCTTTTTTTCCATTAAAGTGTTTTCTTTAAATTGTACTAAAGCAAAAAATCTCAAGTTTATTTTATGAGTGAAATCTTCAGGAAGGCGGGTCTTTCTATTTAATCTAATTTGATTGTTAAAAACGTTAAAAACGTAAGTATGCCAGCATATAACAAATTATCTTCTTAAAATTAAGCTCTATTACTTCTAAAATAGTGTTACCTTATTTAATTTGATACACGTTATCTTTTTTTCGATTGCAAATAATTATGTTCCCTGAATTTTTTTCGTTTTTTTATTCATTAAATTTTAGGTTAGATTTTAAGATATATTTCCTATCTGATTGATTATATTAAGAAGAAATTACATTACTTGATTTTCTAAGATTATACTCCAAAGCTTTCGTGGCGTTTTTAATTTATAATTAGTGTGAGATCAAATCTCTCCGTTCCGCCAATCAGATTGCAAGATACATATTGATTTTTTTTAAAGTTTATTAACTTGCATTAACACAAACAGTTAAACAAGCAATAATTATTTCCAATTTTGGTATTTTTTAAATACATTTCAGTTAACTATATTATTTTTTAAATTTCAGATCAAAGACGTTAAATATTTGAAACGTGATCATCATGTGAATTAAACCGGAATTTTTGGCAATTGAAGTTTATTTTTTTACGAAACATCACCAATCATTACATCAACAAAACATGTAAGCAAAGTTGATCACTTCATTTTTATAAAAGTATGTAGAACTTATAATATCGCTTGCAAACATGATTACATCTACAGTTTAATTCAATCGTAAAGAAAATCTTAGATTGCTTGTCAATATATTTGTAATGCATATGAACACGATTTTTTCAGGCTTTACTCGTCAATTGGCTGGTATCACTGAATGGAATTACTGAGGTTTAGAACGGAAGAATATTTGTTGCTGTTGATGTCTGATCACGTAAAGTGGTCATGATGAACATGGTAAACAACGTGTTTGATTTTTTCCGCCATTTATTCACGTGGGCAGATCGAAACACTAGGAAACGCACAGCAAATGAGGCTCTCATCTATGAGCCAGAGTTTGTGAGCAACAGTAAAAGGTTCCGTTCCAGTGATAGCTTTTACGGAAAAGAAATATTTATAGATCTCTCAAACAATGAAAACGATGAAAATGATGACATTGAGATTCTTTCCGAGTATCACTCCAGTCCACTAAGATTCTCGACGAAGATGAGCAACAATCATGGAAACAGACGACGTTCCTGTCCTTCATCGAAAACAAATACCTACCGGGCTCCACAATCTAAGTCTTCTTATCTTTGTACTGATAGCAACTCTAATGTGAGAAACTTCAATGGAAAGGTTCTACCTACCCAAAATGTGGCTACAAATTGTAGACACTCCACCTTAAATAGGACACTCAGACTGCAGGAAAAAATGCAATATGGTGAGATGCTGCAGAATTTCCTTCCGAGACGAATGCAAGTGACGCACAATGAACCAGAAAAGAATCGCGTTTCACCTATAGAGGTGATTGATTTGGAAAAAAGTGATGAATCTCAAAATTCTCATAAATCCATTCCAGTTCACAGGAGACAACTGTTTATTCCTTGGAAACAAGAACAGGAAAGGATTGTTTCCGGAAACAGAAGAAGTTTGGATTCCCAGGCCACAATCTCCAGGGTACAAGTCGAAAGGGAGGAAACTGCAATCAAATCGTTTAAGACAGCAGAAAGAAGCAAAGATACAGGTGAGATTTAATTTAGATTTATAAAACTATTTATTATTTATAAAACAATTGGAGACACGAAAATGATAACTCCGATTAATTTACGTATTATTTAGGGGCCAAATCAAATGGTCTTTACCGAGTAGTCATTTTTATATCTTTAATTTTGAAAGCCTACTTAGTGAAGATATAAAATCTGCAGATTATAATAACCAAAGAACATATTTATCTTCAGGACCCAGCATACCTCTCAAAGTTTTGCCGACGAACACCTTACGCGATACACTCTCATCAAAGTCTGTCTTGAAGAAAGACCTGGTGCCTCAAATAGCAAAGCGACACGAGGAGCGACGAAAACAGCAACTTCGGGAAGTCGAGGAATTGAAACGCCAAGCGAATATACTGTCTGACAAAAATCGATTAACCCGAGAATTAACCCTTGAAGACCAGCTAGCCCGTACTTTGAAATTATGCGAGGCTGTGATCGACGACAGGGAGGAACCAGAAGAAGAGCCTCTTCCTACCCTTACCGAGCAGATGCTTGTCGAGGTAAGAAATGCTCTGGCTCCGCGTGCCACAAACGACGTTTTAGTCGAAAAATTTGGCTTAAGAGTCACTCGGAAAGATATTCAGACCCTCGCTGGTCTAAACTGGCTGAACGACGAGGTCATCAACTTTTATGTAAATCTCCTTATGGAACGAGGAAAACAAGAAAAATTCCCCAAGGTTTACAGCATGAATACCTTCTTCTATCCAAAATTACTTTCCGGAGGACACGCTTCACTCAAAAGATGGACAAGAAAAGCTGACATCTTCTCCATGGACATTGTCGTAGTTCCCATTCACATGGGAATTCACTGGTGTATGTCCATTATTGACTTCAGGGACAAGACAATCAGATATTTCGACAGCATGGGCAGCCCCAATCCAAAATGTCTCGTTGCTCTTCGTAAATATTTAGAGGATGAAAGTCTCGATAAAAAGAAAATGCCTTACGATACCAGTAACTGGACACTCGAGAGCGTCAAAGACATTCCCCAGCAGATGAACGGTAGCGATTGTGGCGTATTCTCCTGCATGTTTGCTGAGTTTATTTGCGCTAACAGAAAAATCACATTTACGCAAGACGATATGCCCTACTTTAGGAATAAAATGGTTTATGAGATTCTAAAAGCGAGACTCTTGTAGTCTAGGACATTTGTTTGAACGATATTTGCGAACCAAGGGAATGATATTTATAAGGAATATTTTTTCTGTATTAACGAGGAAGTGTAATTTAATAAAGAGTGTGATGTTTCATAGGTGATTGAGTATTAAAGGGTCTTACTATTACAGAAGGAATTTCCTCAAAATGTTTGTGCTAGTTCTAAGGGTAATGGAATAACTGGAAAAAAAAATGTTGATAGAATAATTTTCTAAATTAAAACACCTGTTTTTATTTACATTCATAGATTTAATCAGTCTATTATCAGAACCCTTATACAGTCATTGATTTTGTTGCATTCTTCATTCTTAAATAATATTAAAATGAACACCGGATACCGAACACTCTTTTATCAATATTTTTAACTAGCCCTTCCAACACTCTTAATACGAATTTTTCATCTGTTGAGACTTTTACTTCAAGGCCTATGTATGTATTGTATTTTCCTAAGAGGTTTTCTACACAAATGAAATTTTTTACGTTAATTCTAAAATAATTGGTATTTATTTTTAATTGTAGAAACTTTTTTTCTGACTTAAAAAAATGGTACTCTAACATTTATAATTCAGTAAAAATCAGTTTCTCTTTGTACATATTTAAGACAGCTTGTCTAATTCACTTGTTAGTTTAACCAATTTAAGGAAAGAACATAAATAATAAAACAGATTAGTTTTATATAATTTACTAGTATAAATTAAGAACTATCTTGTAAAAACTAATCATGTGATGATGAAATAAGAAAATATGCTGACTATTTTTCTCTTGTTTATTTATACAATTATTATTTTATTATAATATATATATATATATATGTGTGTGTGTGTGTGTGTAATGTTGCATAGAAATTATGTTTGACACAATTTTGGCGGACAGATTTGCTAAGTTTGACGACTCTCACATCAATCTGCGACTATCATTCACCATACTTTCTACTTTTTGATTAAAAATCAACGTGAGCCTCTGTGCTTAATAATCATTCTCTTTCTCGTACCCGCAGATTTAAGAAATACGCTTGCAAGAAACGAAGGACAAATAAATAATTCCCAAACCATTCAAAATTCAAACTATTAATCCATAAACACGGCAAGTTTTATCTTGCCTTTTCTTTTTCTAATTTTAATTTTTGTCCTTCGTTACTCAGCGTTACTTAATTCTAAAGAATACGTCAAATCGCGAAATCAAATGAGAAATCAGTAATTAATCAGGACGGATTCTAATTCGAGATTTCTTTTACCGACACTTACCAATATCGAGGTTTTAAGTATAGGCTAAATTTCAAATCTTTTCACGGATACAATTCTGGAAAGTCAGGTATAGCAATGTTTTGTAAGAACCCGTGATCTACTAAAGGTAAGAAACGAAGCTTTAAATTTGATTCGCGAGTATTGGATGTATTCGTTCTGAATTTGTCGGAAACCTTACCTGAAGGAAACGTAAATACACCTTACAATGTTGAGTGAAATTCGTAGTTTTTTTTTTTACCAAATACGAATCCTCATAGACTAAATGAAATAGGTAGAATTACATAGACGTAAATTTTTTTCTCATCAGACGTACAGTCACACTTAGTGTCATTGAGCTGCTCTTATTACATCTAATTGGTTTGTCATCTATTACATTATTACATACATTATTACAATAATTAACAAAATTCTCCTAAGAATGAGCTCTTCATGGCATGACAGTAAAATGTACTCATGAAAGCACGAGCAACTGCTACAATTTTTTTTTTTAATTTCGAAAATTTGGACGTGCTAGAAGCACTGCTCGTGCGCTTCGTATAAAAGCACAAAAGGAGAAACTCGCTTTTTCATACTCTCGTTTTTCCACCCAATACCGATAGGATATTATTTTTTGTATACTTAAATTTTTATTTCAATTTCATTTAAAAGGCTCTTATCTAAAAATCAATTTTTACAAATAATATAATAAAAACAAGCTTACAGCAAAGATTTTTTAACAATCCTAATAAATATTGCACATTTCAATAAAAATTAACTTATCCCTTACCGGATTTGAGTGGTTTAAAGTTTAAACCCATTCTTTAATACGATTCCATTAGAAATTCATTGACACGAAATTACAGATTTTTAACAAATACTGTTTATGTACAAATATATAATAACCTAAATTAAATAACGATGCGCGTGTATAATATATATACAGAGTTTTAACTTATCGCGAAAGTAAAAATTTGTAGTCCTAGAGGAATAGTGTATTTACAATTCAAGAAAAAGTGTTTATAAATCGAATCAGAAATATAAGTAAAGCCGGTAGGGCTTGTTCAAGTACAAGGCATTTCATTGAAAGTGTAAATGTTGCCGAGCTTCGATTATAATATTTCAGAATATTTTAAGTATGTAGTGGAAAAGCTCCTCCTTTTGTGCGAGAAACAACTAGATCCTTGCGCAAATGTGAAGTTAAACGTAAACGATGACATGCACAAGTTCATAAAAGGAAAGGACATAGTATAAAAAAAATTAACATAATCACAGCTGAGTTGGTAGGCAGGCGCACATTTCGGCAGACTTAGAGTAATCGCTCGATATTTTAATTCTTTTTTCTCTAATGCAATGGTATTGCACGTGGTGAAACCTCTCGTCTCAGCCTGCTGAGTCCCTTTTGAGGACCAATTAAACTTTACACATAATCGTTGGTTCCAGGACTCGTCAGAGGCTCCTGGGCCTATGAAAAAATTATTTAACTTAACTAATATTCAAGAAAATAAGTACTATAATTAATAACTAGAGACAGTGCTTCTTTAAATTGGCGACGTTCTTTTTTTCTAATTCCATGTTTATATTGAAATTTTGAATTTATCTTACCTCTTCTCCAACACCAGTAGTAGGGAGGGGAAATCTGTTTTTCTCGAGACTGAATTGATCTTCTGTGGTTTTCCTATAAACCGGATTGTCGAAATTCATGCTGGTGACATTGCGGTGCAAGTAATGCCTGTAGCACAAAACTGCTAGGAGTGCCAGAAGCAGAAGACCCAGAGAAACTACACCTATCACAATTCCAGCGACTAGACCACGATCAGAAGGTTCATTTGTAGAACCACTGCTTCCATCAGGATCAGATGGGCTCACCGGACCTGAGAAAATAATCGAATTTTGATTATTATTCGAAATTTTAAAGTCGATTTGTCTAAAAAAAATTATCAACACTTAATCTTTCTTGAAAATAACAAGCTTTTATCATACAAAATTGTACAACACAAAAAGTCTCGTCAAGTTTTAATTTAAAAAAAATTTTGAAGTTATTTCTTATTATATTTTTACTTTGAAAAACTGATTATATTTAAAAAAAAAAGAAATGTTCTTTAAGAAATTTTTTTTTTTTCTTTTGAGAAAACTACTTTTTAAATTTAAATATTTACTGGGAAGCTAATATTTGCAATGCCCATGTAATTTTAAAATGAATATTTTTTTTTAATGCACCTGATTCTAAATTCAGTTTGATAAAAGCACATGACAATTCATGGTTAATGGAATACAATACTGATTCTAAAAGTATTTGAAAATTCCATGCAATGAAAGCATATCGTGAATATTAATCCATTTCGTGCGAAAATATATATTATGCAAGAAACTTATAGGAAGATATGAATATGAAAAGTATAATATGAAAATTAATAATAATATGAAAAGTAATCATCCTTAACAGGATGCCATGCTAAATGGGTATATTTTATATCTCAAATACGAAAGGTAAATTTAAAATTAACTAACTTGAAAATATGAAATTTAAGTAAGTACATTTTATTTAAGTATTTTTAATTTATGTATTAATAGAAATTTATCCGGCGTTGCCCCGGATTTAAAAAATTTCAAGTGACTAAGGAATTTCAAAGGATTTTAAAAGTATTTTATGGGATTTCAAATTTTCAATTTCATCTAAGAAATTATTCATAAAATGAAACCAATGTTATTACTTACTGGTACTTGTAATGTTGAAACGCTCAAGCTTCTTGAATGGCTTGATTACCTCTTTTGTCGTAGGTGCTATTGTTGTTGTTACTGGAATACCCCATTTCATGCAACATCGATGCAAAAAATAATAAATATCAAAACATCGATAAGCGAATGATGCAAAAATAGTTATTGTAAAACTCAAATCAAAAAGATAGATTTCAGAAAATCGAGATTGAAACCTAAAAATTAGATTTAGAAAAATAAGATTGGAATTAAAAAATAATAAAAACCTCTGTATGAATGAAAATGAAAATGAGAACCAAAAATTCCATATTTCCAGTGAAAAATCTAACAAAAAAATATGTTCTAATGTGAGAGGTACGTAACTTCGAAGTGCCTATGTACTGCTATGTACACCGATTGAAAAAAGTACCCCTCGCTCAAATGTGTACCGACATTTAAAAATAATCATGCAATACCAGACATTAAATTGTCATTCCTCCAACTTTGTGCAGTACAAACTACATGAAATTTGTCCGATCACGATCGAATTACAAGCATTTAAGAAATCCAAAAGAAATCTTACCATTCTCGACGCACATGAGTCCATCTGGTAATAATCTGAGACCATCTGGACAAGCACAGGTGAGAAGTGGCGACCTCGAATTAATTTTTGGTGCAGGCAGACACAAATGACTGCAATGACCATTTACAGCTTGACACTGATTAATTCCATCTGGTTGACGATAAGGATGATAAACATGAAGGACCATTGGATGTTGCTGAGATCTCAGCGACGTTATTGCTTGCACATCTTTTCCATTGAATTTATTCGCTTTGAAGATCGTTTCCTTGTCCCAGTCGGTCCAGTAAACATAATCCTCAAAGGTTGTAATACTGAAAGGATGCCTTAAAGTGTCTGGAGAATATAAAATCGTCCTTCTTCCTGAACCATCGTAATTGCAAGAAGCGATGATATTCAATTTTGCATCAACCCAGTAAACTTTCTTTCCAATTAAGTCGAGAGTTAAACCATTTGGCCACTTTACTTCAGTTCCAACGATTACTGATCTATGTGTACCATCCATTCCGGCTCTTTCGATTCGAGCTTCGTCACCCCAATCAGTCCAGAACATCCAGCCTTCCGAAGGATTTAAAGCAATCGCTCTTGGTTCTTGCACGCGATCCGTGATCAAAGTTTTCCTCATGTTGCCTTCGAAGTTGGCTAATTCAATAGTGTTTTTTTCTGCATCGGTCCAATAAATATGATTATAAATCCAGTCGACAGCGAGACCGTCGGAAGTCGTCATGTCTTTATCGATTACTGCTGTTCTTTCGTTTCCTTCGTCAATTGGTGCTCTGAAAAATGTATAACAAAAATGAGTTGAGATATTATCCCCCTATTATTTTCGTGAAAAAATCGTCCTATTTCCCATGTTTTGACAGTATTTATTTGTTTCAGACTTGATTTTAGTAAACTTACTTGTAAATCTTTTTTTCGCTGACGTCACTCCAAAATATCATTCCTGTTCGAAAAACGAAATCAAGAGCTGTTGCCATTTTAGTATCGTTAACGATCGCAGTCATCTCTTGACGATCAAGAGCTACTTTTCTGATATCATGACGTCTCGCGAAAAGCAGACTTGCATGACCCTCTGCTGCTTTGCACCGGGTTAAATTTCTCGGGTCTCTCAAGTATCCAGTCGCACAACTGCACTTAAAAGTTCCTTTTTCATTGAAACAATATTGCGAGCAGGTTCCTGGTTCCTCGCATTCATTAATATCTGTAGGAAGATTATTGGTTAACAGCAGACCTATATTAACGTACCCCTTAAAATCTCAAGGAATCTCTTAAATTCTTTAATATTCTCTAAAATCCAAATTAATTTTGTAAAACTTCTTGAAATTCCATCAAACTGTCTTAATCCGGTTAATCTTAAAAATGACCAAAGCGTTAAAAGAAAGTGTCCAACATGTTAAGAAAATATACTTTCATAATAATTTCGTGAATACTTACCATCGCATGTTCGATTATCGATAAGTTTATATCCTGGATTACAGTCACATCTGTAGCCAATAGGAAGATCCACACAGACTTGAGAACAGCCTCCGTTATTTTTTAAGCATTCATTAACACCGCAAAGCTCATTACTTTCGTCTTCCCAACCAATGCAATCTGGTTTTTTATTGCAGACGTTTTCAAGCGGTATACAGGATCCCTGGCTACATTCAAACTCAGTAGCGGGATCACAAGCTTTCACCTTTGAAGTACAATTTTTCTCGTCGCTTCCATCCCCGCAGTCTTTTTTTCCATCGCAATATAGGTGACCTAAAAACAAAAATAACGAAATTTAATAAACTGAAGTTAATTTATCTATATTACATTTGAAAATAAAGAAATTCAAAAATATTTTTAATCATCTCCTCATTGAAAACGACTTCGTTCACATTGCAAAAGTGAAATGTTCTTCGATTTTTTTCTTTAAAATCCCTTATCAGATTTCACACTTGAAACGAAATATTTTTGCTCTTCCCAACCTAACGACCCGGAAACATTTTGAAATGGAGATCGAAGGCGTTGGTGCATTTAGTCAGCTCAATTGGAGAGTTCTTAGAGTATACTTGAATCAGCAAATTGCTGAATCGTCCTTCCTCGGTACTGAATCTCAGAATCTTTTCTGTCTTCCAGGTCCATTAAAATTTATGACTCCAACAATTAATTTGTCTGGAGTCATTTCTAACAAGATATATTCTTTTTTTTTTTACCAATAATAAAAGTCATATCAGGATTTTCGTAATATGACTCGGATAAAAAATTTAACAAGAAGTCCATCAATGTCGCGAAAACATGGTTTCCAGAATTATATTGACGTGAATTCTAAATTTGAAGTGAGTATAATATTATGGATATAAAATGAATGCAATAAGGTTTCAAGATATTTCCGCAAAGATTTTATAGAAATCAATAAGCTTCAAGAGATTTAATAGAATACAAAAAAAAGTGTCAAAGAAATATCTCTGAGGTTCTTTTAAAATTCTTCAAAATTCTTTAATATAATCGAAAATATTTTTCAGTACTTGATACCTATCTTAGAAATCTTGTGAAATCTTTTGAAGAAAAAGAAGAGAAAATATAGTTTCAGATTCTGAGATTGCGAAAATTTATTTTCGATATAATCGCAATATCTTTCTTGTGATAGGATTATATTATTGAAAATAATATAATTACAAACCTGATATACAGGATCGATCTCCACACTGGAATTGATCAGCCCTGCATGAAATGTTATGACATCTTTCCAACGATTCGTCAGCTCCATTTGAACAGTCCTTGTCCCCATCACAAACCCAACTCTGGTGGATACAAGTGATTCTGTCTCCACAGTCGAATTCTTGTTCTGCACAATGACTATTTTTTCTATCTGGCTGATTTGCACAACCAATTTCGTCAGAATGATCTGGGCAATCAAAATCTCCATCGCATCGCCACTTGGAAGTGATACAGTAGGTTGGAGAACAAGCAAAATCCATACTATCGTGGCAAGCAATAGGTCCACAATCTTTTTCATCACTTCCATCTCCGCAATCGTCATCGTTATCACAAACCCACCGTTTATGGATGCAGTGTTTGTTGGCACAAGTAAATTCATCGGATCTACAAGTATCATCTGTAACGATGAGCATTTTTTTTTGCATTAATAATATTATTGTATTTATAAAAATAGAGTCAGCTTACTTATTAGATTTTATATAATTCGAATGTAATAAATTTAAAAATTTAGATTTTGTGTTGAAAAGTTTTAGAAATTGGAAATTTTTATTTTAATTCTCTTCAACTTCAAATACTTCAAAATTGGAATAATTAATTTTTTCTTTTGAATTCAAAGCGCAGAATAGTGATTATCTTTAAATTTAATAATTAAATAGAAATTTTTAATACCTTGTAAGTTTAAACAATACAATTTTTTTCCTTTGTAGTAATAAACTGACTCTTTAATTTTAAACAAATATTTCAAAATAGAATTTCTAGAACAGGAACAATAATAAAAAGAGATATGTATGTAAATAAACGCCATGCAAATCAGTGTATGTGAATAAAGCAACTCATGCTATAAAAATAAAAGCTTTCAGACATTTTTATCGGTAAAATTTAAGTTTCTCACAATTAGTTGAAAATTCGATTTGATAAGCCAAGAAAAATTACTTTTTTGCAGTGAAGGAAATTCTGAGCGTTCAAATTATGGATAAATTTGCATTATAATTAGAGGCAAAATATAGAGATAAATTTATTGAAGCGAATAATAATAATCAATATTGAGTAATTAATAAATAACGAATCATTGCTTGCACAAGTAATTGGTGAGCAAATTAATTCATTTATTAATTAATGGTAATTGGCAAAGAAAGGTATTAAAAAACAGATTTTACTCGCAGTATAAAAAGTAGGAGAGAAGATAGAAAATAATTATACTATTTTTAATCATGAGTGAATTTCAATAAAATATTACTATTTCATTTTATTAGGTGCAATTATTTCACTTTGTAAATTTTGAGAAAGTAGTGCAGGCAAAAAAAAGTATTCTTCCCTCGTAGAGCGTCAGACTGAAGAGTGAAATTTACATTTCTTATTAAAAAGCCATTTGGAGAGGGGTTTCAAAAATTGCTGGAGTTGACTTCAAGGAGTTTGTGAAAAATCAAGAATGGAAGTGATGACTGGAATAAAGATTCAAATACCAAAGCTTTTAAATTTAAATAATTGTAATCTTCTTCGTTAAAATTTATTCTCTGAATTCAACATTTTTCAATTCCCAATTAAAACAATTAAAAGAGAATTTTAATTTAGTCGAGTTAATGAAACAACAATCTATTGTAAATAAAAATAAAAAAAAAAAAAAAAAAAAAAAAATTAAAATGGAAATGGAGGAATGGAAGTGATCCTATCAAGAACTGATTGTG
The DNA here is from genome assembly GCA_904066015.1 of Synergus gifuensis. Lineage (NCBI taxonomy): Eukaryota > Metazoa > Arthropoda > Insecta > Hymenoptera > Cynipidae > Synergus > Synergus gifuensis. The sequence goes on from CAJFCO010000141.1 coordinate 1,378,524, forward strand.
AATTTGAACGTGCAATGGATTCATGCAAAAGCGTAAAGCCCTTACTGCAATCAGCTTCATCCGACCCATCAGAGCAGTCAGGGGTTTCGTCGCACATCCACGTCAATGCCACACATTCCCCATTTCCCGAGCGACACGTGAATTGTTCCGACGTGCAATTCTTATCTCCTATAAATGTTAACAATTGATTCGCATGAATCCCAATGACAATGTGTGACTTGATGATCGATCGATGACGTGCGTCCATCCAAAAGGAGTAAACACGCCATTTCAACGTTCCAATAATATATATTGTGAGGGGAAATGAATTCCATGTCGACGTTTCAGTTTCATAAAATAAAAATTAAATTCACTTCTAAATTTCAAGAAACATTTGTTTATTTAAATATCCATCAAAATATTTCTCTTCGATTATTAAACATTTATTTTATAACTTTCTCATTTTTATTATCCCGATATCAAGAAATATTTTTATTATTCAACCTTTCATGTAGAATGATGTAAAATAAATAAATAAAAATATTAAAATTTCTGATTTTTTAAAAAGTGGTTGGCGAATATGTTAAAAAAAGAAAGCATTTCAACTGATATAGAAAATAATAAATTGATGTTTCATTAAGCACATAATAAGGGAAAATGTGACATGCAACAGCCGAAATTCAGAAGAATATATGTATATGTATATTGAATAGCGAAACATCAAACATTTAGAAATTGTAAAAAGCGAGTTTCAAATTTGTATAAATAATATCAGGCTTCACAGCACATAATGATCTCAAAATAGAGAAGAATTATAAGAGAAATTATTTTATTGGAATTAAAAATAATTAAAAATAATTTAGACGATTCCACATCGGAGGGTTGAAAATGCTTTCAAGCGGTTAAAAATGAATATGTACGTATATTTTTCTCGGCGAAATGCCATGCAATTTATGAATTCTGAGACGCCGACGCTGAAAGAGTATTTTTATTTTATTCATGCTGACGTTCATCCGCAATTTCCTCTCTCCTTCTGCTGAGTCCTTTACAGTGTAGCGCGAGCAATCCTATGCAGATGCACCTGGTGAAAACTTACTTGGACAATTTTTCTCGTCTATTCCGTCGACGCAATCGTACTGCCCGTCGCAAACCCAGGAAATAGAAATGCACTGCCCTGGACTACACTGGAATTCCATTTCTCCACAAGCTCTTGATCCTTTGATTATTTTTAATATTAACAAGATTTAAAAATTCATTCTGCGAGGAAAGCCATAATAACTCTTGAATACAACTGATTCATCCAAATTCAAATTGAGAAGTCTCCAAATTTAGACAAGAATCTAAATTTTTGGAAACATATTCTGAAATAATTCAATTAAAATCTCTTACACTGTTAACTAAACATTTTTTTCAAGCTCTTATGACGACCTTCCTCGACGTCACTTGTCCAGAACTTTATATTCAGGATATTTTGAAGTGGTAAAATCCGCATAACAATGAAAATAAATGGAAAACTTAAAAAAAAAAAAAATTAATGAAACTGGTAAATATTTAATAACTACATTGTCCTAGTTACAATGTGAGAATTCGAAACTTTAATCTCATAGAGATATGAAGTGATCACTCACGAAATGGCTTCAAGCTTTTTGCGGGTAAAAGTTTTGATCGTCCTTTCTCCCTTAATTTTAGGGTCTCAGTTTCAAGTAATCTCACTTTGTAAAAGGACTTATTAATCTTCAGATAAAGATTGTAAATTTCAAAGAACAGGAAGGTGAAAAATGTTTTTCTATTTTTCCACGAATTCAAAGAAAGACCTTTTTCAAGTTCAGACTTAATTTGTTAGGAATTTCAATTCTTGGTGAAAAATTCTCTCGTGGAAGAAAGATATATTCTCTTTTTCATTTTTCAATAAGGTCTCGAAAGTGGGCAAACGTCATTTATACAACTGGTATCCAAGTACAGAACAAGTTCTAGAAATACTCCTGATCGTTCACAATTTCCTTATAAGTCCTTTCTTCCATGAAAGAAAATATCGTGTTTTCCCATTTCTATATGTGATAAAATCTTTTCCTAGAATAAACAAATGTAAATATGGTGTATAATTTCAAAATAATAATAGAAATAAATTCATAAAAAGATGTCTCTAAAGATGATGAAAGCAGCTTAAATCGAAGAAAACTTCACAGAAGATATTTTTAAACAGTTTTACAAATTGTTAAAAGCAGCTTACTTCTTCCATTTCAAAGAAAAAAGTAATAGGCAATTATACGTGATGAATAAAAGAATCAAATAACGTATGGCATTACAACTCAATGTTTTCTAATCTTAATATATTGTTAGCTTTATATAAAAAGATAGCCTTAAAGAAGTCTGTATTTTAAAACAGACATTGTATATGTATATTATATATATGAAAAATTCTATAAATTGTCAAAGGAAATCGTTTTCTAGAAGCCTGGGAAATTTATAGAAGGTTTACCGACAAAAAAACATTAGCATGACAAAAAGTTTGGCTACCTAAAAAATAATGAATTTAAATTGCTTCGGCATCGTCCAATACGAGCAAAAAATACAAACGAAGTTTCCTCTTTGCGGAAATACAGCTCGACGGGTCGATTGACTTTTGCCATTAGACCTTTGTAACCGGATATTTGATGCAAATTGCAAAGTTTTAATTCAAAATGTTAACTTTAAATTGACAGCCGACGGGACCAAACATTATTTACTTCGTTAACAATATTCTGATTGATCTGTATTAATCCATATTGAAATTCATTCACGGTGAAAATTTCTTTAAACCAAATAACAAATTAAAATCATTTCATTACACTATATAATTGAAACGATTACTTTTAAAAAACCGCTAATTCCACTAAAAACAAAAAACATATACTAATGTCACAATTTAAATCTATACAGTAGAAAAAATTCGTTAATAATTATCTAAAACAAACATATGGCCAAAAATCGTTTTAGGAATTCTTGTGAAACTTTTTCCAAATTATTTATTAATCTTCTAATAACAAAATCAAATACAAATGGAACTGAAAAGGTAATTTTCTTTAATTTTTAAAAAATTAGTCTCCAGAAACGATTTTTTCGATTTATCTTCTTGAAAAAGTTTTAATAAACAGTAAACTCACTGCAAACGAGTGGATTTTCGTCAGATCCATCAGGACAGTCTTTTTCTCCATCGCAGTGCCAATTTCCAGGGATGCACCTGCCATTGCTGCACTTAAATTCTGTCTCCTTACACTCTTGTTGGTCTGAAATTACAACAGGCTTAACAGTTGTCGTTTTATTTTTTTTCTCATCCGATAAGCAAAGAGTTGCACACCACAACACCAAGAAGAAACACAATCCTTTATAGTTTAACATTTTCAAAGTATTTTCTCCTCTTTATAGAAAAAAAATATAAAATCATACAACCTATATTTACAAATTTATTTAAATTATTTATTATTACGAAAAATCCAAATCCGAGTCTTTTCTATTATCTTATTTCATTTTTCCTTCTAATCTATTATTATTATAATGTTTAGCATTTATTTATATATTTTTTTCACTTTCGAGTCCACTCCACTAATTTTTCACTTCAACAAATCACTTCCACCCTAATTGTTCCTCAATTTGATCTCCAAATTGTAAAACTTTGAAACATTGCATCATTTACTTTGGATTCTTTTTAAAAAGCTCTTGAGACCTTTCTTTCGCGAAAGTTTAATCTGGCTTTATTAGTCTGAGATGGAGTTGAAATAACGTCGATTATTCGATTCGTAATTTATCTTACTAAGTGAAACCCGATTTCAATTGAGTACTTTCTGGTCGGACAGTTAACTCCGAGCACCTCTGTCTGGTCCAGACAAACATTTTTCATTGGATGTCCATCGCACAATTTTTTTTCTTCCTTTTACAATTCGAGGAATTGAATTTGGTAGTGTATAAATAAAAATAAAAATAAAGAAACGTGGGCCAGTTCGATCTACTCGCTTCAGAAATCGCGGATGCTGTAAGGCCCCAAGACTCAAGTCCCTATTTATGTATCCACACACCCAGCCAATCCTGTCCAGTAATTTTCTCAACTGCCAGCCATTGATCAAGGAAACTCTTATTCCCCACAACAGAAAGAGAAAAATAAGTGAAAAAGAAAGGGCAATTTTTTCGGAAAAAAGGAGCTAGAAAGAATGTGTGCAAATTTTAGGAAAGGTTTTATTGTATCCCTCTTTTGAAGCTTTGATCGCGGTTGTCTTTTTACTAGCGAAATGCTCAGAAAGTATTGCGCGAGAAAAATCGACACAGTTTTTTGCACGATGGAATTTCCTGGGAGTAAAAAAAGAGGGAGAAAATGAGTGGTTGTGAAGAAAAGGTCGGACTTTGGAGTATGTAAAATTTTAGTGCTTGAGTTCGATTTTTAATTAAAGGGCGGAGTTTGGTGAAGGGGAAATTCGACTTGACAAAATGAATGAGTTTTATTATTTGAATCTTAAATCTGATTGATAAGAAAAACTTAATCCTGGTCTGAAAGATTTTAATTAAAAAATGATTCTGATTTTATAGCAAAACGGTCATAAAGGGCATCAAAATTTATAAGAATCCAAAGAGCCCCTATAAAAACGAAAAAGTTTCCCTTGATAAGCAATCTTAGTGTTAATAGAATTTGAGTACATATTTTACTACTGAATTAAAATGAAAATGATTAATTTAATAATAAACAAAGCACAAAGCATTTATTGTTATTAGGTGGACTTGATTTCGGTAAATTTGTTCCTTGGACTACATACGACTCTCTGTAATTGGTAATTGTACCTCTGTACCCGTTTTGACGTCACCTCGATCAAATTCCAGGGGGGAAAAAAGTCTCATTACGAGAGAATTAATTGCATCATTGAAGTAAGATTAAACTATAGGCTCGGATCTATCGGTCAAGTGTCTCGACTAAATCAATTATAATCAAGCTTGCCTTGGATGAATTGACTACCATGTCAGTAGGATTTTTTTTTAGCAAAATGCAAATTTCTTACTTGTGGCTTTCTTGAACTTGAGGGTATGGAGAATTCAAATTACCATGCAACTCGATGAAAATTTGCACTCGCATACTTTCTGCCTAGTAATTTTATCAAGTTTGTCCTTCACTCAACAGAAATAAATGAAGGCGCAAAAAGAAGGAAAGATTTTACACTTAAAATAATTATCCAGTTTAAAATTAATCCATATTTGAAGCGAGTCCAAATTCGAAAGGTCTCCTTTGAGAACTGTCTAAATTTAAAAGTTATCCAAATTTCGAAAAATTCAAAGACACTGAAATAAGTAAAATGATGAAACTTCAAACTAAACTAAAAAATTAATTTCTAAATCTGAATTGAACAGTTCAACTTGTAGTGCAGACATTTGATAGTTCTCTAAATCTAATTAATTACTCGCAGCTGGAAACAATCTCATTGTCAGTGAAAATAAAATTGTTGCCACAGAAGAATAACAAAATGGTTTCAGTTTGACCTGAACTGAAATTGATTTCTATTCGACCACAAACTAAATTAGATTCCAAATTGGTTTTGATTGAAAAAGTAATTCAGAAGCCTTATAGATTTTTTCAATATAGCACAAATAAAATTAAAGTAATCTATCGTTTACAAGATTAATTAATTAATTTTTCAAAAGTCAAATGTGAAAGCAATTCAATTTATGTAAGTTTTAATTTGGAAGGCATCCAAACGTTTTCCTTTTAAACATTATGGGCTCAAAATGAGGAAAACTTATTTTTCTGTTTTTAAATATGTAGCTACTTTTTAAATTTAGAAATTTCTGAATCTATTTTGACTAAAACGCTCTTAATTTCCCCAAATATTTTCAAGTAATTGAATAATTAATATAACTCAAATCCTGGAACATTACTAAAGTAAACCTAATTTGAATAAAATGGGATTAATTTATTATTCAAAGAATAATCAATTTATTATTCAAAGCATAATCAATTAATCTCTATAAAGCCTCATTTCTCACAAACAAACTCGAAGACAAGGTCTGGGTCCAATGATCGATCGACTTTACATGAAATTGACCTAGGGAGGTTAAGAGCCTTCTTTCATCCGTAAAACTTGAGCTCTAAAGAGGACTTTTATGCGGCCGCTTTTAAAGCAAAAACTCTTGGTTGGGTTTTGGTGACAAGGGGGGTTTGTGGGGCAGAGGGAGGATTATGGCAGGTTCAGCAAGAATGTTACCAAGCAAGTGTGTTTGATAGTCTAATTGAGCCAAGTAGCCCCGATCACGAGAGCTCCCTTTTTCTCAAAGCCAATTTATCCGAGTTTGAAGGTACGATTATCACTGGGAGAATTCCGAATTTCCATTTAGTTCTCAACCCTTTCTCCTATCATGCGACACTATTCCTCACTGGGTCACAATGCGGACAAAGTTCGGTGGTTACTTTGTCACCAGCTGCGGTTCAGGATAAACTATTTCCTTCGTCTCACGCTTGCTAACATCCAACATGTTAAACATCCACTCAGGAAAAAAGATTTATTAAGGTTGGCAAAATTGTTCAAATGGTATAAAATGTATTTTAAATGAATTACGTATTCACGTGCTCTTTTAAAATTTGCACACTTTTTGAATTATAATTGACTGGCAATATTATAGGTGCGCTATAGCGCGCGACAAACATTACGCATGAACAATTAATAATACAAAATACAAAAAAGATACAATATTATATGATTTCAATTTGAAATTTAACAATATTAGGCCATTCAAATAAACATTTTTTCCTATTTAAAATATCCTTTAAATTGGAATTTAAATTCTTTAAATGGAAACAAGAGTTTTTTAGATTAAGATTATATTGAATTTACCTGGTTTATGTCAATATTCGACTAGATATTTCAAAACGAGTCTCTATGATTCTAAATTTCCCAAGAGAGTGAAACGAGGAATCAAAGAATTGGAGAAATGGAATTCACTTTATACCAAATGGATTATGCAATTCTCTTGATTCGATACGATGGTCACTAATGGAATTTTCACATTCTCATCAGAGAAGGTATTAGATTTGTATAAAATTTGACCCACCGCCCCTTTTTTTTTGTTCAACTAATGTATTATTAGTTTTAAAGTAATATACTGCCATGAGCAATGTTACGCTGATAAAATAATATCTTTTGGATTTCGATTCGAGTTTATCGAAAATTGTCGAAGATTTTTTAAATTAAATGAATACGAAGACGCAATAATGCATAAACCCCACGATAATCAGTTGGATCAGAGCAGATTAGATGAGATGTACTTCTCTTGCTCTCTGGAGTGTGTATATTTTCTAGACGCGGATAAACTGTAATTAAGAATTAAACTCTCCTATCTACAATTTGAAACTAAAGCATAAAGAATACAGAATTCATCGATTAAAAAGCACCCTCTAATAAAAAACACACTCTAATAAGAAAAAATAAAAAGCCGAACGTCATATTCGTTCTAATAAGCTCACCTCATTTTCCTCGTTTAATTAAAGGAAAACATTAAGTACTTTTCCCTCAAAGAACTCATTCACTCTAATTAAACAATGGAGTGAAAAATATCTACAAACTAGTGGAAATGTGTGTAATATTACAAATTGTCAATTATTTATTTACATTTCTGAAAAATTTTGGAATTAATTTTTAAAATTGGAATTAAAAAAGAAAATCTTTTTTTAAAGATAAAAAATCAAACTTATGGGGTTCAGTTTACATAAAAGGAGAATTACTTTTGAAAACTGGACTCTATAGTCCACTTTGAAAATAAAAGGACTGCCTTATGGGGATAAAAAAAACTAGCTTTGGCGTATTTTTTGATCTGATGTAACCTCGGAGGGATGTAATGTGGTCGCGTCTCTGTTCTATTTACTTTTATTTCTCCTTTTGCGATTCTGTTTCTGCGAAGTCTTTCACGAGTAATTTAACATGAAGAATACCGTCTGGTTCTGATGATGTAACCGTGGCAGAATATAATAAACTGTTAATATTATAATTAGACATTAATTATATTAAACAATTATAACTAGACAATTGCTGAAGAATGCAAAGTAACTAACATGAGTAAGCCTCCCAGTCTCCATCCCTGGTCCTATCTTGGGAATGAGATCGCTCTAATCTAACGCAAGTTTCTTCAACGTCTGTGCAGTCAATTCAGACTCAAAAGAAGTCTACGAAGCGTCTAGAAACCCTCCGGCAATTTAATTTTACGCTATTAAGTATGTCTCTAGAGAAGAAATAAAAATTTAAACCAGAGTTTATATCACTTGAAATCTTTGAAAATCTCTGTTTTCTGTTTTATGTGTTTCTAAAAATTAAAATCTGATGAAAAATTACTCTTTTGACATTCTACCCTTGCCCTTATCAAACTTAACTTTTTACTTTTATTTTCCTTACATATATTTGACAGAAGCACCCCAGAGCTCTATTGAGAAAAAGTATTACACTTCCCAAAACTAATTCTCTCCCTGGAAATTTTCCAAAGAAAACTTTCTCCCTCTAATATATATGTTTCTTTTCCTCGAATAAAACGATCTTCATCTATTTTGCGACAAAGAAAGGAGATGGGATTCAGAAAGGGCATCTGTTCTTGGTCTTCGTATATTGGCTAGACTGATACCATAATTTTCTTTATTTTACTTTTAAAGAGTAAAAGAGTGTAGGATACCAACAAAGGTATTTTCTTTGGAATAAAGTAAAGCCTTCATTTTCCGTTAAGAGGACTATCCTCCACATTTCAGAAAATTGGTGCCGTATAATAATTTCTCGTTTTGCAGAATTGAGTTTAGAACGCAGATATTTTATTATAGAATTTTAAAACTTTATACAAAAATTCAAAGGACTTCGGACCGTGCAAGGAATTATTACTTGCAAGAATTTTTTTAAATTACTTAGCGATTTTGAAGATAAATTTGTCTTTTAGCGATGCGTAGTGAATCGGGAGAATATGTCAATATGTGATGTGATCGCCTTTCCTGTCGCCAATGGCTTGCCACTTGACTTGTGGACATCGTGTCTCGATCGACTAATGCGGGTTGGCTTTCACCATAATTATCCGGCGGCGTCAAAAAACCTACACGCAAGAGTCTGTAAATCTGCGAATGATGCAACAGAATCAGGCCTTGCACTACAAATTATAATACATATAATACAAAAAGTACAGCTAAGGGGGACAACGAAATGAGGAGGGTGTCAGAGAATCAGTAATAAATGAAGTAGAAATAATTTGTCCAAAATTTGCTCTTTACTCTCTCCATCTGAATTAGTAAAAATTTAACTAATTGAATTAGAAATATCTCCACTTGTTTTTCGAACATTGTTTTTCGAACATCAATAATGTTAAGCTTTTTCTATAAATAACTGTTATTTTTGTCATATTGTATAGCTTTTACAGTTTATTTAATAGATTTTAAAGTATTTTAGGAGATTTCCAAGGAATTTATGGAATTTATGATTTTAAGGAGATTTAGTTTTTAGTGCAAAACGTAGATGAATCGAAAGCAATATACGCCATAGAAAAAATATATACATATGTGCTATCCATTTCGCTTAGGTCAGATTGACTTTATGAAGGACCATTTCGACCTTTTATTGTACGAAGATATGGATGTACATTTAGATTTTATGTAGACATATATCCGATATAAATCGAGTCACTTTTAATAAAAAAAATTCCCATGAGCACTCTCCGGAAATTAGATAGAAAGCAATATTCTGAATGACGAATGGACCTTATTCTATCACTCAATGAAAATGTATTTTTATTTCCGATAGCAGCTTTTATACTAATAATAAAATATAAATAAATATCGGAAATTTGGTTAAATCTACTTTTACAGAGTGATTTATGACGATTATTATTTTCTTTTATTTTCATTAAACTATACCCATCGATACACTTTCGATCATAAATTTTACAGCTGTCGAATCCATCAAATTGGAATTAAGGAAAGACTATAAAAAACTATTGATCGAGTTGTAGTTTTATGGGTCTAGTATCCTGCTCAGTTCAGAGCATTTTATTGTAATAAAAAATGTGGTTTTTTCACTAGAAAATAATAAAGAATTATACATTTTCATTTGTTATCTTCTGATCTAAAAATACATACATCTTTGAGCTTTTCTTAAAGATAATAAAAACAAATGAGGAAAATCTTTTACTTTCCTTTATGAGTAAATCACTTTTTCAATCAAACTAGAGGCAAAATTAAAATGAAATTATCATCCGTCAAAGACTCTTATTATGAGATCGTATAAGATAGAATAATTTCTAACATTTTGATTACTCTGAAGTTCAGAAGCTCAGAGATGATATGGACTTTCAGAGTTAATATGCATTTAACAAGATTACTTCAGATAGTGATAACGATTATTTTACGTAATTAAATGCGTAGTACAAGTGGCCTTGTTACAATAAAATAATATCTTCTGATCCTAGATTTCTTCATGCATTTTTATTAATAAATTATCGATGAGATTTCATCATCTTTTCGAACGAAAGCTGTGCTTTTAAAAAGAGATAATTTAATCATTTATTTCCAGAAGATAGTTTAAAAATTCATTTCATAAAAGTGTCTCCTTTATGGAATTTTATTGCACAATTCGTAAATTTTATAATTCAGTAAATTTGAATTTCAGAAGTTAAAAAATTCAGTCATTTATAATTTGGTATTTTTATTTTTTCTTAATTTGTTTGTTCCGTTATTGAAAAAAAATGTGCTCTTATTCGTGAGGCAGTATTATTTGTATTTAGAAAATAAAAAAAATAATAAAAAAATAATAAAAAATACCTTACCCTTGCATTCTTCATCGGAATTGTCACCACAGTCATCAGTTTTATCGCAGACCCACGACACAGGTATGCACCTCTCATTTGCACATCGAAATTGTCTCAATGGGCAAGCTCCTTTACCTGAAATAAAAAATTCATAAATTATTTGTTCTTCAGAAAATGTAAATGAAAATAATATTCTCTTGAAATTTCTCAGTAACTAAAATTTGATTTAAAATTTAATCTCGAGACTAAATATTGATTACATGAATCAGAATTCCGAGATTATTTCGAAAATCTCAAAACTTCAAGCAGTTCTCAAATATTCACGGGATATTGGAAATGCTATTGGAAATTCAAACTCAATTCTCATTAAACTTTCATCGGTTCTAGTAATATTTATAATCGATGAGAAATCTAGAGTTTTACAAAAAAATTCCTTTTATTTCAATTTAATAAATACAAGATATATATTCAAAATCATCTTAAAGTGAATTTTAATAATACGGAATACTTATTTGTGCCAGCTATACACTATACTTGCCTCGAATTTAATTAATAAGGACGTCAAGGAACTTATGAATTTGTGTACCGAAGTTTGTGCCAGATGGAGAAACTCTATAACTTTACTCCAGGCTATAACAGTTATAAATGAACAAAAGGAATATGTAGATGATAAAATGCCTTAGGCAATAAATAACGAATCAATAAAGAAACCATAAATAGACTTTATGAAAGAATTTCATTCATTATTTTTTCCAAAATATTTCATCTAACTCTTTTACTAAATATTAATTTGCAATTTGGCCATTGTATTTCAAGTTTGTAAAACAATTTCTCATCGTAGTGTCTATATTTGAAACTGCCAGTCAGAGTTCACACATCGAAGGATATAGCTTTTTTATGTAAATGTCACAAATTGATTTAAATTTCTCTACATCGGCACTCACCATCGCAAAAGTAACGCTCTGAATATTCCAACAGCTCGTAACTTATGTTAGGGATGTTAAAAGCTTTCAACTGTGTTGCCAAGGTATATTTATAAATAATACATTAGAGTGTACACGAAATCCTTTACACTGACATTTTTAATCAAGAAGTACAAGAAAAAAAAAGATTAAAACCTATAAATATTTAAAAAAAAACACTCATCATTTTACAATATTTTAATCTTCGTTTATCCAAGTTTTGATTACAAATAATTCAGTAAAAAGTTAATTATGCAAATTCTAACGTCCAATAAGTAAAAAGTTTATTTAATTTCTGTCGAATTTTGTATTCTCTCCCTGTAAATTAATCTCTAAGTTCTGTTTGTGCGATTCAGCTTCTGCATTTCGTATAAAAGTAAACATAATTAATTCCTGTTTCCAATTATGTTTGCAAATTAAATTTGAAATTCATTAATTTAATTTGTATAAACAAGTTTTGAAAAATTGTTAAAGAAGCATTACTGTTTCTCCGGACAAATATTTCTTAAGTCTCTTATATTTTAAAACTGATATGAAATTTTTTTAAATTATGGTCTATTATTAAAGTGAATTAGAAATTTTTTAAATAACTATCAACTACTATTGAGATATTATTCTATTCTTATCTACATTTAATATTAACATCAATTTCGTATTTAATTGATAGTTACAGTCTGGTACATAACGAAGTGAACCAGTAAAACGTAATAACTAATAATTTCCCCTTTCATTTTTTATAATTTAAAATATTATACAAGCATTATGCATAGGTCCCGTTTAGCAAGCTTACGCTAAAGTTTTACAAATGCAAAATACGAGCATTCAAGTAATATAATTATCTATGTATAAAGGATAAGAGAAGCTGCAGATCTTGAAAACTTCTCTAGGTCCTAATATAAAGATAAGAACACAAAGAAGAAATAAAAATTGATTATAAGCTTAGTAACAGGAAAAGAAACTTCTTGTTTAATATTCTGTAACATATTCTTTAAAAATATTTCATATACAAAAAGTGAGTGAGTTTAATTAATCCAGAAATCGATGACTCAAGCTATAGACGTAATTTTAGTTCAATAAAGTGAAAAAGGCACTAATTATTTATGCTAATCTTTCGAGATAAATACGTATGTGTAAAATTGAGACCGAGTGTATCAATAAATGAAAAATTATAATAAGTTGAAATTGAATTGAACACATAAGTCAGTACCTAATCAAAAGTGTCTTGTATATAAATACATATATGGAGCTTCAGTTGTAGGTTTAACTAATCGATGTGATTAAATTATTAAACAAAGAAGAGAAGTTGAAAATAGAAAGAAGGTTTTATTTAAAAAATTTTTTTTTAGAAATTTTAATTCATCGGAATTAAACTAGACTATTTGAAAAATGAATTTTAACTTCTTCAGAAATGTGAATATTTATTTTCTGTTCAGTGGTCGAGAACATATTTTCAAAAGGCACGAAATTTTAAAAGGTAAGTCTGGATGCATAATATTATGATAATAAATATAGAAGTGCGAAACTGCATTTCAAACTCCTGTGCAACAACTTTGCATATAATAATATGTACATATACGAATATCCCCTACGCTCTACAGTTCAATTAGCTCACTTTGCTCGCTTTGCTCTAAGCATGTTTGGCATTGTTTGCCTTGGGATTGCTCGTATCAGAGTAAATTATGCTTCACAACTTAATACAAAATATCTGAGATATCTCTCATTTGCAAGCCAATTATTTAATCAAGAATAATTAATTAAAATTTTTACTCTACTATTATTTCATTATTATAGATTTTTTGTGTTAAATTATTCCCAGCAGGATTTATATATCCCAAGATTTATACATCTGAAGCCACAATCTCTCTTCACCTAGGTTATGTCCTGAAATTTAAAGGAATTTCAAGAGATTTCTGAGATTTGTGCAGTTTAAATATAATTTTTCCTCTGAAGTATATGATATACGAATTACAAAGTCAGCAATTTATTATGATTTCGTGAACAAAGTAGAGAGTAGCTCAAGACAATTTTTCTTGATTACTATTTTTCTTTTAATAAGAAAAATCTCGACAGATTTCTTCAGAATACTGTTGTTACATTCTACTTACTATTCAAAAGGCTTAACGACATGCCATCCATATTTAAAATAGTCTCGCTTTAAATTTCTCTACGTTAAAATCGCTATAGTTTTAAATGCAAACAAAAAGAAAAAGGAATATACATCTTCATCGTTGAGTAAAAACATAACAAGGAATTAAGAAGAGAAACTTATTCACTACGGTTAAACAATTTAAAGATAAATGCGCAAATCCTTGCGTAACATTTCAACAAGTTATAGTCTGATGTGTAAATAAATTGAAGAATATTATTCTCGACAAATATATCGTTATGCGCACAAGAAAATGACAACAAATCGTTTGAAAATGAATTGAAATAATGGATAAAAGCAAATATTTAAATATTTTTCAAATAAACTTGAACTGAATCTTGATTCAGCTTCAGTTTCCAAAAGGGGATGACGATACCAAGAAAAACTCCCAAGAGTAAAATTATTACTCGGATTACAAAGGAAGTAAATAAATACTCTGGTAAGTCCACATCACGCAGAGCAAAAATGGTGCCATTTATAGAGCAGGAAAACGCCGGGTATTGATTAAACCATTTCTTTTCTGAATTCGCATCTGTATTCTCTACCAACTTTTCAAAAGAAGATTGACCTAAGAAATCCTCAACTACATTTACTACGCCTGATTTCTAGCGTCTGTACAGAGGGTAGTAAAAGGGAGTTGGGGGTGAAGAGGAGGACTTGAAGAATACAAAGGCGTACCTTCGATCGACCACCCTCGCTTGAAACGCTCTACGCAACACTGAATTGCTGGACCAGAATTGAGAATACCTACTCTGAGATCTGGGACGACTCAACTTTTATGTTTCATCCCTGCAACTCTATTCTCATCTTGAATAACAAGAACAGTGTGACTAATCCTTAAAACTTTTGTCGCTAGACTTGATGTTACAAGAATTATTGTTAGGCCGAAGAGCAATTTATTATGCAAGATGTAACCATAAAAGTCAAATATCAATAAATCAAAATAATTCAACGATTGATAAAAGGATTTCGTAAATAATTAAACGAAAAAACTAGACTCTTCTATGTCAACAAATAATCGCAATAATGCGCAGTAAAGATTATCGTGATTTGTTCTATGACGACAAAAAATAATTCTTTTGTGATGTAAGCAGATTTAACCGACTTTGGAGTAATGAGATGACTAGAGTCAAAAAAAATAATAAATTATTCAGAATTATCAAATTAAATAAATAAAGTTTTAGGATTAATTAAAATAAATTCCGAAATTTTTAGCAATCCAATTTATAATATGAATTTTTATTGAAAAAAAAAAAAATAATAATTGAAGTGAATTTCAGTTCAATTTATAATATTTTATAAAATTCAAAATAGAAAGTTTTACATAGTTGGAACCTGCAGCATATAACATAATTTCCAAAGTATAGCATTTGATGAACAAGTCTTCAAATTTCTTAGAACCAAATTATAGTTGGTAAGCTTTGAAATTGATATTGTAAAGTTTGAATGTTATCAAGTTTAAGTTTCAGATTTAAAAACTTTAAGCTAAAAGCATCTACCTTTGAATCTAAAATGATATTTTATGATTTTTAAGCTTAGAATCAATTTTCTATACAGCTTTTCTAAAATAAAATATTGTTCCAATCATAAATCTGAAAATACTGATTAAAAAATCTGATTTCATTTTCCTTGAACACTTGTGTCATTTAAATGATGATGTTTATATAAGAATTTAGAGGATTTTAAATTGAAGGACAAAGAGTCAATTACACTCATTGACCTACAATTTTTCGACAAAGCAAAAATATAGATCGACTAGTTCTTTTTGAGATGCGTTACTTTCTAGTTAGGTTGTAATATGAAAATTTGTTTTGGATAAATTGGCCACGAAATTGAAGAAAATTAAAATTAGAATAATACGTAGTTATGAGAAGGTTTAAATTTTAGACGCTTTTAACTGTAAATTATTCAAAATGTGTCTTTAAAAAAACGCAATCTTGAATTATTTCATCCTAATTTAATTTATTAAATCCTAAATAATAACTAAATATTTAAATTTCAAATTATTCCATATAGAACTTATTTATTTCAAAGTTTGAAGTTGTATAATTTTGAAAGTATAAAAGTTTAAAAAAGAATTGAAAAAAAATAGGAATTTAAAGATGAATTACTATGAACAAGAAGGAATTTAAAACATTTCCACGTGGATAATTCGAGCCAGTCACTTCCACTCAAGATAATTCAATATTCTCCTTAAAAAAAATCAATAAGCCCACCTCTCAAAAATATTTAAAAAACTAAACCCTACACTTTCTCCGAAAAATCCTTAAATTCAAACAGAATTTTAATTCATAAAAACAAGCATAAACCTGTTTGACAGCTGTCAGATTCATCTAAATAAGAATACCTATCAGAACTGAAACTTATAGATTCTCTCTATATTCTCTAAATAATGTATGCCCCAAATGAAACAAAAATAGTAAATGAACAACATTGGTTATTTTAATCTACTAAATATATATCAATCGTCACCTGTCATTCCCTTGACTCCAAAAATAGAGCAGGTGTTTTTCAGCGTGGGTAGCTATAGTCATAAATAAACAACTCGCTCTTGTCAACAGCTTACAAAATTCTCAAACTCATTTTCTTCTCCTTCCTCTAAATCTCATATATCTAAACTTAAACATCTAATTCTTAATTAAAATCAAACTTACTTTCAGTTGAGAATGCGGAATTTTCTCTTGCTGCGAGGAGAAGCGAAATGATTATGAGGGTCGAAGAAGCCTTGAATAGCAGCCGACATAAATCTGATCTGCATTTTCCACCCCCGATTTCACTCACTCTCACCACCATGTCCTATCGAATTTTCTCCGGCGAAAACGCCAGATAAATTAACTCTTATTTGAGCGGCCGCCCGCCCGATCGAACGGCGAAAGCAGACGAAAGGAATTATGAATTTTATTAACACTATAAAACACCGGCTGGAGAAGACGTTGAATTTGATAAGGGAGAGCCGTCACGCGTTCGTGATCCACAGTCGTGTCTAGTTCATCTAGTGCACGAGATGTGGATTCCTCGGTTTCTCGTCGAAAGGGAAAAAAACAACTCGGTAGCATAGGATAGGCCCGCCCTGTCCACTTTGTCTGTCCGTGTCTGCCTGCTGGTGTCTGCAATTCTGACCCGGGCGAGAGACGAGAGTCGAGACAAGAGTCACTAATTCTGACGCACCAACATATCGCGCCACCTGCGTGCGCATGTTTTCATATAACAACACAACCTAACTTTACATACTTCTCACTTTCATAAGCAAATTAACGGATGATCAGCGATTAAACCAAATTAAACTCAGAGTCTCAATGTTTTTGATTTTTGATAAGGAGTCGGCGCGATTACGAGAAAGGAACAGATAGCAGTTATTAAAACGACGAGAGGTTATAAGCGTTATGAGGATTGTAACAATTGCTTGTTTACATATGTTGTGTTGGACACATGTTTATTTAGCGAACAAACTGAATGAGTAAACTAGGTATATAAACAAATAAGGAAATGAACAGGTGTCAGAATTGTATGGAGGGGATACAAAGAAAAATGTTGGGCTTTTTGAAATTTTAAGGAGTTGGATCATTGTGCGGAGGTACTGGGAATTTTTAGTTACGATGTTGGTTGTTTTGATCAGATGATCGATGTTTATCATCAACTGTCATAAATCTTTATGTACACTCGACTCTCCCAATATTAACCATTGCAATATTAACCAGCCCAGCAGTCACCTCAAAGCAGGCACTAGCCAATGAAGAAATAAGAAGAAGAGAAGGAATTTCGTTAATATTGCGAGAGTCTCTGGCACGGATTTCGTTAATATTAGGTCGAGAGTCGAGTGTACTATGTATAGATCAAAGATATTATATTTTTACTTAGATCAAAGGCATTGAGTGTCAATGACAGATATCAATGATAATTTAAAAATATGTAATTGTAGGAATGTGACGAGATTTTTTTTCATCATAATATAATTCAAGTTGAAGATTTCTATTAGTCGTTTTGAATTTCCCCGCTGTTGCCAAGCACCAATTGAAACTCGCGTTCGAAATTCAAATCGTGAGTTTAAAGTGTAAAAATAAGCATTGTTTCCTGGAATCAAAATCACCACATCAAGATCTTGAATTTTAGGTCAAAAATGGACAACTTTCCTCGGATTTTATGCAAATTTTAGTTGATTTGAGTATCAGAGTACCGCGCTGACAATTAAAATGATATAACAATCTCAGGGAATCAATTTGAATTTGGGAGTTTTTGCAACATTCGGATTCGGGGGTAAACGCTCGTAATTTCATCATGGCGTTTCATAAGAAAAAATTATTTTCACGTCTTTTTGTTGCAAAATCGTGAATTTAGGGTTCCGGAAAACAAATTTGAGACTAGAAAATCTTGTAAAGTTTTAGTGGTTTTAGTGTTGTGCCATATTTGGGATTATCAAGAAATTACCGAGCAATATGCAAGCATGAAGCAGGTATAAAATTTTTGTTTTTAATAGACTAATATAGAAGCTTCGGTAAAAAAACTACAAAGATTTTAGATTTAATTAAATTATTCAGTTGTTTAAAAAATAATTTACTTTTTCAAAAAAAAAAAAACAGTATTTTATTTTAGAAGATATTAGCAAGACGCAATTTCTTCTGTGTAAGAAGAAAACTGTAAAAATAATTTTGTAAATTCTTAAATAAGTCACAAATTAATATGGCTACTAATTCATTTATAAATCACAAAACTTTCTACAAACTTAATAATCAGTAAATTATACACTTTACACTTCTTTTCCTTCAAAAAAAAAATACTTAAAAATAATTTCATACGCTTTCTACATTTCCTAAGTTTAAAAATCAAATATGTTCGTATATATGCTAAAAAGCACATATTTATATTTCTATCAGTAATCTAATTGACAGTTTAAAATAAAAAGCGTTGAAGATGGAAAATATACTCGATGTAGTAATAAAAACTAATAAACAAGTTTTAACTAGATAACAAAATCTAAAACATATACTTTAAAGTTGATTTTTAAAAATCAATAAAGTTCATCATGTATCAAATGACCAATCTCTCTTAAAGTTCTGATATTCTTTATTTTTACAATTTATTGTTTATATTACGTTTTAGTAATTTGACGTCAAGTTTGCACCGCCACCATAAAAATCAATTTTTCCGAACCGGTGTTGTGCTTTCTGGTCCACAGTCCAAAAATAGTCAAAGAGTCAATAAATCTTTGTACCAAATCTGGAAGTTCTCAATTCTCCAAGGTGGCGGTGCTTGCTTGACGGACGTCAAAAAGACGATCCGCCGCGGGATCTTCACTAAAGTAAGCTGCAGAATTGAACATCGTCGCCGTTGTATTTTCCGCAATTGACACCTAAAAAAAACCTATTTTTACTCTCCAATCCTATTCAAAGTAGCTAATTTAATACACTAAACTAATAAAATTTAAACAATGAAGTCGAGACTTAACATTCTGGAATTTTTGACAATTACCTACTTATACAGAATTTTTTTTTTTTTTGGAAACTCCAAGTAAATAAAATACTTCTTAGATTTACCTCTTGTGGTTTGATGGAATGAATGAGATTACTCGCTCCTGCATAATGAAATTCGTGTGGCTGTGGATACGAATTCTGCGAATATTGAGGATGCGAAATCACCTGGTGAGGTGTTATTTGTTGAGAAATTGTTAATTGTTGAGGGGTCATTTGCGGAGAGCTTTTTATTTCCTGAGGAGAATGTAATTCCTGAAGACTCCTAAAATCTTGGGGTGTCCTTAATTCCTGCAGAGTTCTTAAATCCTGAGGAGTCCTTAATGCTTGAAGACTTTTTAAATCCTGAAGACTTTTTAAATCATCGGGAGTTCTTGATTCCAGTGTAGTTTTCATCCCTTGAGAGGACAAGTGCTGAGGAGTCTGCCAATTATTTTCGTGCTGGACTTGGATATATTTCTTTCTTTCAATTTCTTGATTTGGCATTACTGGAATTCCCAAATTTGTTTGAATCACAGGTCGATAAAAATCAAAAGCTTGCTGAGCAGTCGGTTGAATTGCAACAGGACTCGAAACACTTGGTGGTGGTTGATTGACAAGAGTGATAACTTGCTGAGGTTCTTTGTTCTCACTTAAAGGTGATGGTAAAATCGCTGCAGAAATTACTCCACCTGTCGACCTTGGACTTCCATTCTCGATTAAATTCGAATTTTTCTCTTCCTGAATTCGATTTTCGACTTGCAAGGTAGAATTCCCTCCTGGTTGTAGAGCTATCGATCCCGGAAATAATGGTTGTTGCTGATCAACAAGGCTAATGACTTGCGGCTAGAAACATATTTTGATTTAAAACTATATTAAACTTAATTGAGAATAATTTAATCAAATTTTGCAGAAACAATTGAAATTTCTAAGTTGAAAAGAGTTGAGAAAGTTACTTGTCTCCAAATTCGAGGATTGTTCATTTTGAAGTAATTTACATTATAATTTTTCTTGAGTAAAGTAAATTAGATTGTTGATTAATCATAATTACATGGTACAAAAATGTTACCTGAAGTTGTGGAGATTGAGACTGTGGTGGAGTTTTAGGGGGAGGCGGTTCCGGGAAGAGCTCAGTCTTCAGTTTAGGTAGAAATGCATCAATAGTTCTCCAGGTAGGGGCCCACAGGTTGGATTCTGGAGCAAGGACTCCAGCGGAAGACATCACAAGTAACATATTTTTCAGCGATTCTGGAATTGCTTCAGATAGAAGTTCACTGCCATCTGCGTGCATGAAAGTTTGTAGAAGGTCCAAGACTGTTAGCCAGAGTGGCAGGAATCCAGGTAGAGTCAGAAGAGGTGTAAGGTGGTGAAGAAAGACCTTGGAGAGGAGAGTTGCCGCTCTGAACCTTGTCTCTTCGACTCCGATCGGATCATTTGGCGCGATATCCCCTTGAAGTTGAACGAACAATGGAAATAATACTTGTTCGAGGCACTGGGACCATTCAATTGCAGAAAGCTGGGTTAATTCGTGAGCGAGGAGAGACTGGAGGAAAGTAATAGCTGAGGCGCGAACTGGTCTCCTGCAATCGCCACAAAATCTAGCAATTCCCTGAAACAAATATGAATCTTCAGAGACAATTTTATAGTAATCAATTTTCAGAGAATAGAAAACAAGGAAGATCAGACCCTCAGATAAGAGATATTTCTACTTAAAATATAAAATTTTCTACCTGCAAAAGTGGTTTCCATCCTTTTGACCAAAGAGAAACAGGTTCCGTTGCTCCTTCCTTAGCCCACCATTGGAAAACTTGAGCAGTCCTCGTATGTAAGGTGTGCATCAACTCTAATAATTGAATCGGACTTTGTTGATAATTTGGAACTTCGTCCGTCGAACTCTGAACTCTACTTCGTTTCCCAGTACATTGAAGCACTGCCTCAGCAAAGGTCCTCACACATCGCACGCACAATTCGAAATTAAATGGTGTAACATGAGCAACATCTCTAACTAGGAACGAGAGACTCTCAACACACTTAACTAATGCTGCCTGGTCATGAGTTTGGAGATCTCGATCCAAAACTATCGTTTCAGCCGCTACTGGAAGTTTAGCTTCTGTTCCTGTTGGCGAGACTAAAACCCATTCAGCAACTGGACTCACAGGTCGAGGGTCAAGTACCGAGGTTCTCGTCGGAGCCAAAACAGAGTTTGATTGTTCATCCAGATCAGCATTTGATTGTTTTGGTTGTACAGCTCCTGCTCCTACGCATTCTAATAAACCGAAAATCACTTTCCAATCTTCTGTCGAATGGATATTAGCAGCACCAGTTTTGAGCAATTCAGAAAGTCCGTAGGCAATTTGTCTTGAAAGAGGAGCTGTTGCTACTGCTGACAAATGAGTTAAAGGTGTTAAAGGTGGCAAAACAGTACAAGCTAACTCTTCTCCCCGAAGAAGTCTTATCGCAAGTCGTAACATTCCAACAGCTACACGTTCCAGAAGATAAGGTTGATTGTCTCTGTCTGCTGTTGTTAATAGTCCATCCAGATGACCTTGAACCATTGGCCAAATGCAAACGACTCTGTCCCGGTTCTGAATTGTAACTTCTAGGAGACATTCCAACAAAAAAACGGAAAGATCCTCCTCTTGAGGTTTCACAGACACCAAAGCGCCAATCAGAGATCGAAGAGACTCGACCTGAAGGAATTTACTCTCCTCGATGATTTGTTTCAGATGGCAAGTTGCAATGCACTTTGCCGCTCTATCTCTCGCAGCAATTTCCGACGATTGAGGAACCTTGGTTGTGTGAAGAGCAATATAAGAATATAAACTCGAAAGGATTCCTTGCTCCACTGGAGGTGTTTTTAGAGCAGAGGGCTCTCGAAGCAAGGAAATTTTTCCTGAGGGGTCTAGAAAGTCCTCGCCTTCAGTTAAATTCTTTGGCAGAACTCTAGCTAGGAATAAAGTCTGAAGACAATCGACTATGTTTTTCCAGGACGCTCTTAAAGCATCTCCATGCATGTGGGTTATTTTGAAAAGGGTATGGGCTGCCAATTGGCATCTTCCACTGTTACCAAGGTGTATAACTACTTGATCTGGTTCTCCTCCAGCTGCAAGTCCGGTAAATTTGCATATGCTGACTATCAAAGTGTCCAGGTCACTTGTCATTCCATAGTGAGCGCTGATCGCCGCACAACTGGAAAGAAATATAATTTTTCTGTTACGCGAATGTGTAAAAGTTTCCCATTTCCCAAAACAACGGTCAAACTGATTTTGTAAAATAACTCTCAAATAAATCTCAAATTACCTTAAAAATGCTTGAGCAACTCTGCGCTGGAGTGTTTTGTCCGGTGCTTTATCATAGGCTCTGCAAAGAGCACTAACAATTGGAGCCCAAGCTCTTTCTGCTAATTCCTTATCCACAAATTCACCAGCTCCACCAACTTTCAGATATTTGCTTTCTGGACCAGAACTCCTTCTCAGTAAAACTTTCCAAAGGTAATTTTCCTTGACGAGTCCTGTGTGCTCCGCTGGCATGACAATTTCTTCGTTCCTAGAAAAGAATATTGTTATTTCTAAAATCTTTTAAAATTGCCTGAATTCAGTTAAAAATTCAAGCCGACACTATCTAGAATTTAGATTGCAAAACTCACTTGATTGAAACATAGATTTCATCCAACATTTCTTGATCGAAATCCGCATCGCCGTTGACTTTTTTTAAATTCTTTTTGAATTCTTCAGCAGTCATCGGATTATTTTGCCTCTTTGCATTATAATTGTGCTGGTCCACGTTTAACATAATTATCGCGTAAGCGAGAGTGAAAGCCGCATCGGCTGATGCAAATGGCTTATCATTGCTATTCTATAATAATAATTTAAACAAGTATATTTTCAATGAAAATCCTTCCACAAAATTAAAAAAAATATATGTAAATTAAAGATTGATACTCACGTGCCAGTGTTCTGCGAATTTTTCGAGCAACATTGAAATTAGAGGAGCTTCTCCAGGAAGTCTGAACGATTCGAGATACAATCGTAAAGCTTGATCAACTCGAGTGTTTTTGAAATCGAAATTGTTTACGAAGCAATTCAGAATTGTTTTATTCTCTTTTTTACTGACGTATTCGCCTATCGCTTTTTTATCCAGTCCAGGATTTTCTCGGAGATATTTGGCGATTTTCTCGGGATCAGGGTGACCTGGAGTTCCTCCCAGAAGTCCGTGCTCTGATAATTTCGTAATTCCTTCGCGAGGATTCTCGTTGAATTTCTCTGTTCCCAGAGCCAGCCACTAAATTAGAAATACAAACTTAAATTAGTAAATCAATATAAAATTTAATAGAGAGAATTCCTCTTTAAGATTTTAAACATACCCTCTTATTTGCTTTTGTATTGAGAAGTTCTTCCCGAGTTGGAAGATTTAGAGAAGGAGTGTGTCTCGAGGTTTTACAAAGATCATGCATTCCTTTGCATCTGGCCTCCATGCCCGAAATTAGATTAAATATAGCGTCGAGGGAAATAAATTGCATACTGTACATGGTTCCCATAAGAGCCGACGCGTTCTAGAAAATAAATCATTTAGTAGTATTTTTGACAAAATTTATACAATACTGATATAAGTTATTAAAGTTTCAAATCAAAAATAATTATTACACACCCTAGACAACAGCTTCATTGTTTCTTCGTAAAGATTTGTGGAATAGAGCCCACAGTCGTAATTCAAATATAATTCTGCCGGCAAGCCTGGTATCCTCCACAATCTCACTATAGCTTCTGTATTTATAAAAAAATATAGCATTTAGTTAACAGCTTTCTATTCTATTTACAGGGGGGGGGGGCAATTTTCAATTCTTATTAATTCAAAAAACATACCCAAAGCTAATTCCCGTTGTTCATATGATATCCGATTAGATTCAGAATTGACAATTTCCATCAATTTCGTAATATAATGCTCCATCTGAAATTTCAGATATTCCCTCTGCGACTCAAATAACAAAAACGATACTTGAAGATTCGCAGCTAGAATCGACAATCGATCTGATCCGAGCAACTGTACAAAATATAACTATTAGAGAAAATTCTGACAATTTGGTTTAATAAATAATCCTTCTAGTAAAGTTTTACTTACTAAAATCAGATTTCTAGCTAGGTCGTCTTTCGCGAGTGCGAGTAACGACGGAAAATTTGAAAGAGAATCTGCAGCAATTTCTAAAGAAACTTGTAACAAACTGAGTCCCAAGTGCGTCATTATTTCTGTGTTTTGTTTATCTAGTGGACTGCAAATGGAAACGAGGAATCTGAAAAGCTCACGAACACAGAGTGAACCGTACGGTGTGTGCTGCTGTAGAGGCATGAACCTCACGCCTTGAGTATTTACATATTCTTCGATGGGTTCGTCCTCTACTCTGATTTTGGGCACTTTTGACACGTCGTAGGAACTTGAATTATCGTCAACTGACGATAAATCTTCCACGCTACCTACTGGTGATTGGATCCAATCTGCTTTTTCCTCTACTCGACTTTCTGCAAAGAGATATCAATTTTAATTATAGAGCGAAAATTTTAGACCGAGACAACAGAATTTGAATACAAATTAATGAAAATACCTTGACTCTCGACAACAGTTTCTTTTCCCAAAGATCCTGTATAAGTTTCCGACTTTTCCGTAGTTTCCACCTCACTCTGGTTTTCGGAAGACATCGCACTTTCTTTTTGGAGAACTTGGCTAATTTCGGGATTACTTCCCGATACATTATCTTCAGGAATCACTGGTACCTTGTTGACATCCTGGCTTTCTTCCTTATTATTTTCAGCGTCTAAATTTTTAGCTACACTCTCTTTATTTTGGATTTTGTCCTCCTCAACTTTTTCGAGCGGACTTTGATCTAAAGATCCTTGCATGTCTACAATATTTCCAGCGGGTGTTACAGGTGTAGTTGCTAAATGACCTACTCTTACTCTATCTACAGGGCTCAAAAGGTTCGATTCGCTTTCCTCGATTTCCTCGGAATTTAGTTGCGATTTTGATTTGGAATGATTCTTAATTTTTCTGGGCTTGCTCCTAGTACTTTCCATACTATTCGTTCTCATTTTCTACAAAATTAACATCAAAACTTTAAATAAGCTTAGAAATATTTTAATGTTTCAGGATGTAAAGAAAAGTTACTATTTTACCTTCATATTCAGAAGGCCTCTCGAATCGTCGGCAAACTGTGGTAATCTTATAAAAAGGTGCTGAACCATATCTCTCAAACAATGTTCAGCAGTTCGCCGCAGTAATTCTATAATCAAATTTAAAGTATGTAGATGTGGATAGTTCATACATAGTTTGGTAGATAAATAATAATATTAATATTTAAATTTGAAATAACATGATTCTTCGAAATGAATCAAAGTACTTACCACTGAGACGTGTTTCGAAGCAAATTCTGAAACAAATAAGCATAATTTCGCAGATGCTTTCATTTGAAAGATGATCACCAGCAGATGAGAGCATAAGGGCTCGTAGAACTTGGATAATTCGCATGGGAAAAACTCCATCTCCAGATGCATCCGTACCTACAAATCTTGCCTGTGTAACAGCATCTACTATAGCTTCAACACAAGTAGCAATAGCTGGATGCTCTGGATCTAAAATAGTCAGAGAATCAAAATTTCGATTTTGATTAATGACATTTAATTACCAAGACTGAGATAACGAATTTAAAATATTAAATTGCAATCACATTCAATTGTGCTATCGAAAAATATCGAAATTCTAAAATTAAAAATATTGATTTACCTATAAGTCCATAGGAAATTATTTTATTAACAGCAGATAATGCAAGACTAGTTACTGGTCCAGTGGTCTCTTCCGATCGAATGATCTCGAGAAAAGGGGCCATAAAAATCCCTGGTTCCAGTTGAGATACATTTTTGGCTTCATTCAGAACTTCTTTTAAGGAAGAAAGTCCCTTCATTAAAGCATCTTGATCTTCGTCCTTAAAAAAATAATATTTTAATCAATAGGAAAACTTTGATCTCATTTTAAATTAGTTTTCATAACTAATTAGAAGTTTTGGCAATTTTCGCGAGCCCAGAGGTTTCGAATTTTAAATAATTACCGAGAATTTCGTTGAAGTGCAAAAGCTAGTAAAGATTAATTATAAAATTAAGCATTTCAGTGTCGTAATATCTCTCGTTTTCAGATAAGAACTTACGACTTGATTGGTAATTCCAACAGATTACATGAATTAGAGACTTTACATTTTCAACAAAACTAGATTCTAGTCTATTTATTTATAATTCCATTTTAATTAGTTATGGCATGCTAGTTACTTGTCATTAATTTTAAACATATTTATTTTATGGATCCATTGATACAATATTAATCATATTGTTATGATAGTAATAGGAATATGAATAAGAAGTCTAGAAAAACATATTGATGCCATATCATAAATGAGAAAAGTATAAAACACTAGATTAATTGATTATAAAGAATTCCATTTACTTTGATTTGAAAAAGCTTGAAGGGCAGACATTTAGAATATATATTTTAAAAACAAATCCGGACATTGAAATTTGAGTGTTTCCTGTCACACGTGGCAGGAGACAGGCTGACAGGTCTTTAATATAACTAGAAAGCCAGGAGAAAAACACGTTCTAAATTTTTAATTCAAACCTGGTAAGAATGTGAAGACCACCGAACTCCACGACGCATTGCCGTCACCAGGAGACCGACCTCGCCCTCAAGGACGTAAAGGCCTCCTCCCGGACATGCCGTCTTCGCGATTCTATTCATCTCCGTTTGGTTTCCTTATTTCACATTCACACCATTTTAGAATGTTTTTTAACTTGAGCAACTCCTAACATCAAGTGTCAAAGAACACTATCGTTAGTATCGCACATTATTACGTCAACTTGATTTTACCAGGTGATGTTGTCGTTCGTTATCGAAAACAGTCAAAAGAACCGAAAAAAGCAAGCCAGCTGTCAATCGACGTCACTCGCAATCGCAAGATTCCATGATTGAAACTGAAAAGAGGTTAAATCTAGAGTTCTTAGTGAGGTTAATGAGTAATATTACCGAGGTAATATTCCCGTTCTCGGTAACGTTACCGTGAAGGTATACATAACGTTAAAATAATTAACCTTACAATTTTCGAGAATTTATTTTTTTTAATTTTTATCATTTTTTATCATTTCTAGGGGGGAAAAATCCTCACTTGGTGCCTTCCCCTAGCTACGATCATGGATTATCAACGGCCGGGTTACAGACGTAATATACCTTAGGTAAATTACATGAGGTTTTTGACGTAATTTACGTGCGTAATTTACGTCCCTAGTTTTTTACATGTAATTTACGTTTTCAAGATGGCGACTACGCTTACATATTTAGAAAGTAAACATAACCTAATTCTTGAATAATTGAGGTTATGTTATTCTCAGGGTTGCACGGTTACGCGTAACTCGGACTTTTATATGTATAATACGTATTTTACGTATTATACGTAAAAAATGTAATAAATGTATAAAATGGCGGATTTAAAAGGAGGGTGGGGGAAAAGAGCATAACATAACCTCAATTATTCAAGAATTAGATTATGTTTACTTTCTAAATATGTAAGCGCAGTCGCCATCTTGAAAACGTAAATTACATGTAAAAAACTAGGGACGTAAATTACGTCAAAAACCTCATGTAATTTACCTAAGGTATATTACGTGTGCAACCCTGGTTATGCTCTTTTCCCCCCACCTTCCTTTTAAATCCGCCATTTTATACACTTATTACATTTTTTACGTATAATACGTAAAATACGTATTATACATATAAAAGTCCGAGTTACGCGTAACCGTGCAACCCTGTCGACGGCCTGAGACTGCTCACTGACTTTCTGTTGGAGAAATTCTACCGTTGGCTGAAATTTGAATCGCGCGCCAAATTTTGACCAATGGAAGCACAGATTGGCAATCGGCTAGAGAAATACTGCCATTGGTCAAAATTTGGCGCGCGATTCAAAT
>CAJFCO010000141.1:1406923-1449852 GCA_904066015.1 Synergus gifuensis
GGCAGAATTTCTCCAACAGAAAGTCAGTGAGCAGTCTCAGGGCCGTCGATAATCCATGACCGTAGCCAGGGGGGGAACCAAGGGGGATTGTTCCCTCTCTAAATGAAAAATAAAAAATATTTCTTTAGTAAGTACACTGTAAAAAATATTATCGTAATTTTACCACAATGAATGATGTGACCAATACTCTGACGAAACAAAATATTTGTATATATCGAGAGTTTAAACTTTCAAACAAGAATTAATTCTACCATTTTAATGGTCAATTTACTTTTTAGATTGATTCAAAAGTCGTTTCACTCATAAAACTATTTAAAAAGTTATAAATATACTCTCATGACTCGTGAAATCTCTTAAAATACCATTAAATCTCGTGAAATTCCTTAAAAATAAGTCCTTAAAATTGCTAAAATATGTACATCTTTCTTATTTAATCTTACAATCTAAGTATTTAGAAAGGTAGATTTTGAAAAAAATAAAAAGAATTTGTAATTCATTAAAAACATAATAAGTCTAAATAAAATAGAAAACAGAAAATCGTGTTTTTATTAAAATATATATATGTATATTCACTACTAAAATAACAATCTTTTAAATAAATTTGAGTATTTGGTATTTGAATACTTGAGAATACAAATCACTAGATGCAGAAATCAATCAACTTCTAAAAGTCTTTAAAGAGAACCACCATAATTCCTTCCCTTTTACAACTTCTCGTATTTAAAATGTCTAGCTATAATAATAAAAAGCCTATGAAGAACAGAGATTCAAGCTGTAATTGTAAAAATATATTTTAGCTAAGAGCATGTCAGTTTTTAATAATAACAGTCTTCAATGCAACTGCACCACGAAACACTCTGTGAGTGGACAAATATGTAAACTATAGATTATAAAATCCCATGGATTATAGACTCGTTTCTTATAATAATACGTAGATATACAATTATGCTTTCATTGTCATGATTGCGATCTCAAATCGTAATTTTTTTCTCTTAACTATTGTGAATTTACATTTAGACAAAAGACAGGACTACAAAAACATTTTCTATTTTTAATTACAATTAGCTTAAGATTAAATAAGGTCACGTAAAATCGATGAGATTTACCTCCCTAGTTAATGAAGTTATAGTCGAAGAAGTGGTGACAGAGGAGGTGAAAGAACGAACATGGGATCGAAAACTTGGTTTACTTTCCCAGGCTTCATCTCTCACGACTCCTTGATTCCTGGGATATAAAAGTAGAGGATCTTTTCCCGTTTTTTTGTGTAATCTTTGCTGAAGAGTGATTAATTTCGAGCGCCAATACTCGTAACTAGCTTGTTTCAAAGCATTAACCCACTCTTCAACTTTTTCCTCCGAAGGTCCACTTAAAATGTGCCTTTTGTCATGTTCGTCTCTGAAAGATATGCTAAAGGCGAAGGCACTTTCGCTGGTAGTATCTATATTAATACTGCAGTTCTCGAGGATTATTACACCTACAGGTTGTCTCCTATCGATGTGTCCCAGATCGTTGATACCAAAGTAAAATAGCAGATTGCACTTTAACTTGAACCATCTTTCTTTAAATGCTGCAAAGAAATTCAGTTTCATGTAGTTTTTATTACATGTTACATATTCTGAACTTGAATACGTTATGCGTTTATAATTGTTCAATATAAATTTGTAAAACCATTACAGAATAGCATAAAACATTTAAATTCATCTCGAACAGAATTGCATGCCAAAATTATTTTTGAATCGTTTTTTAAAATAAGAAATTATATTATGGGACATAACAGGCTTGAAGAAAATAATAAACTCTTCTTTCTCAAGGTCAGATTAGATCGATTATGTCAGTCAATGACGGCATAGGTCAAAAATAAAGAAAATTTATGATCGCTGAAATTCCAAAAAAAAAAAAAAAAAACTTGAAAATCCGAAATTGAATATTCTTTCCCGAACCTAGCAGCTTTTAAATAAACATTAGGTAAGAAAATATATTTTGGCACCTAGTCAAAATTCTTGGAAATACAAGTGTATATAGATAGAGAAAATATTTAAAGATTTTTCTAACCTGATTTGTGGGCCCGTTTGTGATTTAAACGGCCTTCAAGAATAGCTGGCCCAAAACTAGCCTCAGCAAGCTCCCTCTCGTTGAATTTCATTCTAATTGAGTTCTTTGATCAGTATTAAAATGATCTACAAGTGAAGATTAACCGATTAATTTTTCTGAGTGATTGACATTTTTTCAGTCAGTGGCTCGTAAACACGTACCAACATAACCTAAAAAACAAAAATATTCGTCCCTCACCCCAACCATTTAAAACAAAAAACGGGATTGGTCCACATAATCCAAAGCGGGAAATTTGAAACCACGTTATTATTATACGCGCACTGCAACGCGCCTATAATATGGCTATTTAAGTATAACTTTTTAAAGAGTGAAATAACTTTTTATTGACTTTTTTCACTTGTAACCTTTTAAATAATATTGAAATGGTGTATGCTGAATACACTATCGCATTCAGGCTTTCTTAAACTTAAGTACGACTATCTAATAGTATCTTGAGCCTGCGAATTTCACTTTCCTGAGCTGCTACTTTGGCTTGCAGTTCTTTGATCACGTTCCTTTTTTTATCATTATCATGTTTCAGCTTGGCTATAGTTGAATCTTTGTCTATTCTTAATTCTTCTAATAGTTCACCAGTGGAAGGACGTTTGGTAGGATCCTTTTGAAGAAGACGACTCACCACAATACCCTGAAAAAACAAATTTTTAAATATTTTTGAGGCATTTTTCAATCGGAGAGATTAGATTCTGTTATGCTTTTGATATGCACTTTGAATAAATATAAAACATAATCGTAAAATATACATATGTATTTAATAAAATAGTTTTGAAAACAAGTCTTCAAACATACCCATTTCGGGTAGGTTGTGGTAAGTTCCACAGGTATATGTCCCAATTTTAATGTCTCTACTAAGCGACTGCATTCCATGGATGTTTGCATTGGTACCAACATCTCAATTAGAACGATTCCTAAACTATAAATATCGCTCTGTAACCACAAAAAAGTTTGATTTATATATTATTTAAGGTTTAATCTAATAAATTACACTCGAGTCTCTCAAAATTCAACTTCCCAAATCTCAAGTTCTCCCAAATGTCAAGTCAAGTTTCTCTCAAATCTCAAGTCCGTTTTTTTCAAATCCCACTTGTAACCACTGCGCACGCGTTGCGTTCGGCATCTGATTGGTTGCTATTCACGCGCAATTTAAAATGTTAAAAAATATTATATTATACGCAATACGAATGCGCAATTGATGTGACTATAGAGGATAAAGAATTTCTTGACATTTGGGAGAACCTCTGGCAAAAATTTCTTGACATTTGGGAGACTCGAATGTATAATTCTTAATAGGAATCAACTTATATTTATTAATAATATTTATAAGTATTACTTTTTTTAAAGTCCTCTCTAAAACGAGTGAATTCAAAAAAAATAAAATAAAATCAGTAAAAAATTGAAGTTTTAATGTACATACTTTCTGATTTGAAATCCTAATACTTAATTATAAATAGTTAATAATGTCAATTAAGAAATTAAAATTATATATACCTTAGGATTGCATTCGCCGTTTAATTGTTCCGGGGCAGCATACATATGTGTGCCGACCACAGAATGATGATTTTCCCTCTGCAAAGGACACGCTAATCCAAAATCTCCCAATTGAACTTGAAGATTTCCATTCGTCGATATAAAAATATTGCTCGGCTAAAATAAATTACATATTTATTATATTTCAATCTTTTCAATACGATATTGTTATCTTTTCCAAATCTAAAATAAAATATATTACCTTAATATCGTGATGAACAATATCAAGTGAATGAATGTAGTCTAAACCATTTAAGATTTGCATCACAATCGTAGCAATGATTGAATGTGGCGTTTTACCCACTCTTTCATCCAGCCATTCTCTCAATGTTTTATCGCATAAAGACATTTGAATGTAGAGTGTAGAATATTGTTGAACCTGTTGGAAAATACATTCATTAATATAATAAACTATAAAAACAAATTTAGTGTTGACATCTTTACATTCGGAATAATAAATATTTTTCGCTATAACTAGTTTCTGAATGTCAATAAAGAACTGCAATCGCAATTCCCGCTGTCACTTGATTTTTCCGATCAAAAACCTTAATTCTAGTAAATAGAAAATATCTTACCATTGGTGTGCCATACTGACATATTCTACGATCCTCAACAGATTCTTCTCGTGAATCGCCTTCACTTACACTACTTTGTAAACTTATTTCTTCACAATCACTTATTTTTGAATTGGTAAGCTTTAGATCATTTTCTTCTGTTTCATTTCGAAAAGAGATACTGTGAGAATTAACATCTTCCACTAGTGCCTGATCTAAAATGATACTGCATGAAAATAATGTATGAAAATAATTTTTAGTATCTAAAATTTTAATTACGCAAATACCTTGCACGAATACATTTTTCACATAAGACGATTTTTTACTTTCACTGGAAACTTCCTGCAAACTAAAGTCCTTACTTCTTTCAGTACTTTGATATTTCGATATATCTTGATAAGCACATGATTCTCTACTTTTAATACTTTCACTTTGATGTGATTTACTCTCGTTACTCGTCAATTTCTCAGAACTACTGTAACTACTTTGTGTCGTTGGCGATAATCGTTGAACTAAAATTGGTTGTAGGGTAGGTTCAATCCAAGCACCTTTGTATGGTACTATATTTGTATGATTTAGTCTAGCGATTGTTTTGACTTCGACTAAATGTTGCATAACTGTCTTTACTCTGTTAGACTTCACAACTATCTTTTTGATTGCATATTCAATCCCATCCAGTCGATTGAGTGCTCTGAAAACATTACCGAATCCACCAGAACCAATGAAACCAATTTCTTCAAATTCCTGACGATACCGACTCCAGTCTGTTATGAAGAATCTGTTTATTGAAGGTATAATGAAATCTTTAAAAAAAACACTTAAAGAGGAAATCATTATGTATTGAGGAAAATAAATAATATACTTAGGAACTTGTAAGACGGTTTCTTTGTTGATTGAAGTGCGTGCAACTGTTACTAGGTGATACAACGCTTGTTGATAGTGATTTCTTATCATTTCAAAATCTGCCTTGTGGTAGGAACTGTCAATTAACTTCATTTCGTGTAGCTTATCGCAAATTGCTAAAATGAAAGGTTAATCATTTCCAAAATGAGGTATTGTTGCCAGTAAAGTTTTCGCTTTAGCGTTTTAAAAAATCCACGAATTGGGATTTAACTGGACATCCTAACACATAATAAGTAAAAAATTTTAAACGTACCAATGTAAAGTTTTTTTCTGCGAGACTGTCGTTTTTCCAGCATTGTGCACAGTTGCTGCAAAAGAGATTCGATAAGTAAACTTGTAGATGGAGCGACTATGTCTAAAACTTTTCCTCCAGCTTGTTCTGCGAAGTCGTCCATGCATTTTGTAGTCCATTGGTCATTACCTTAAAAAAATACATTATGTTAATTTAAGACAAAATTCTGGATACAAAAAGAAAGTGATTTCCCAATCTTTTACAATGCAAAAGCCATTTGGAAGAGTAATTCTTTAAAATATAAATATATTATAAAATTAGAGAATTCAAAAAAATTTTGAGGTTAGACTTATTACCTTCGTCAAATCTATTTATTGTAGTTAGACAAGACCAAGGATGTCTGTGCACAACTTTGTCTTCTTCCATTTCACTAATCTTATAGGAACTTAATAAGAAAATAAACTATTAACATATTGCAATTTTATTAGACGTCAATTAGGAATTGCATGTTTCATGTTAAAATGTAGAGCTCAGTTTAACTGACTACGAGATTCTTATTGTCAAATTGTTATTTTTTAGCCATGTTAGATTATTTAATATGTTCTTCGGGTGAAATGGTTTTATAGTATAGATATATTTCAATTTTTGAATTTAATGAATTTAATAACTATACATAAACAAACAAGATAACTTATACCACGAGTGACATGTCAACATAAGGCTAGAGCACAATGGAGAACTAAACCTATTACCTATAGTTCTGTCCTTTTCTATCATATTTCCCTATCTCTTTTGCGGTCACGTGACAAGGAAGATGGAGAAATACGATAGAAAAGGATAGAACCATCATTAGATTTCATTAGGTTTAGGGAATAGGCTTAGTTCTCATTGTGCTTTAGCCAATACATACGAGATACGAGAGATACAGGGTTGGGTAAGTAAAATACACCTATGTAACGTACGTAACATAGTACATATGTACATATGTAACATAGTACATACATATGTACAGTAACCACGTATGTACAGTGTTCGTCATGTATGTATGCCTTAACATTTATCACAAGGATTTTGCATTGAATGCATGCAAAAATCTAGTGACAAATGTTTAAGGTATACATGACGAATACTGTACATTCATATATGCCTTCCCTCGTAAACTTGTCAACCCAACCCTGATTTCCATTAGAATCTTTGGAAACCAGGGTTGGGTTGACTTGTTTACGAGGGAAAGCATACAATGAATGTTACTGTACATACTGCAGTCGTATTCCGACATTTCCGACGCCCTAAAAATTTTCGAATCCGAACGAACCTCTCTTTCTATCCTAAGGTGTTAGAAAGAGAGGTCCGTTCGAATTCGAAAACTTTCACGGCATCGGAGTCCCACTGCAGGTCCAGGGTTGCACGATTACGCGTAACTCGAGGATTTTTACGTTTAATACGTAATTTACATAGTATGTAAATTACGTATTATACGTAGAAAACCCCCCACACCATATAAATTTTGTGTTTTTGACGTATATTACGTACGTAATTTAGATGTAAAAAACTACGTAAATTACCTAAAGTATATTATGTTCGCAACCCTGGTCTGGTCATGTTTGGTACGGCGTTTGCCTATCTAGGTTTATAAAGTATTTTTGGCTCAGTACCACTCAGTGCAGACTGCACATGCGTCGCACTCGGCATTTGATAGGTTACAATTCGCGCGCAATTTAAAATGCTAAGAAATATTATTTTTATTGTTTATTATAAATAATGTATTTTAACTTATGAAAATGTCCATTAGATCGAAATTCATGAATCTTGATAAAAAAAATTGAAATGCCATTATTTATAATAGACGATAAAAATAATATTTGTATCATTTTAAACTGCGCGCGAATTGTAACCAATCAAATGACGAATGCGACGCATGCTCAATTGAGTAAGAGGCACGAATTGAGAAATGAGAAATTGAGAAGTCAGTAGCGTGCTCAGTTATCAGTATATATGTACATATGTAATATGTATGTAATTAACAACATTAAATCGCATTAAATTATGCAGTGGTATGCAGATTCACTCAGAGAATTAAAATATGTAAACACTTACATATATTTTGGGTACAATTTTATACATAGACATTGTTTTTCTTACATACAATAATTCACCGAGAAGGCAAGACAAGTTTTGGGTAAGATTATTTATTATTGTTTCAGTCGCTTCTGTTCTCGCAATAATTGCTATTCTTTTCCCCGCTTCAAGCGGCTTTTTTCAAGGAAGAAAGAAATAACATTACTTTTCATGACTAATTTTACTGCAAATATTTAACGTAATCTATTCGAGATACTATCATGTGAGTAAAGTATGATTAAAATTTGCATTGAAGGGGATGCCAACAATTAGTTGGAGGTGTAAGAAATTGGTGCTCTTACCCTATTACATCTAGGAACTAACAAACGACCAGGTGGTTTTAAAATTGACGATAGGAATTGAACGACCTCTCATTTTATCTCACTCGATCGAAACGTTTTTTGACTGATATCCGCAGTCCGCACATATTTTCGACACTTAGTCGTTTCTTGGAACTCAACTCACATAGTGTGTAATATAATTGCAGTTGCTGTTGATTTCTACGCGTCGTTATTCAATGATAGGGAGATTTGCTGCACGTGAAACATTTTTAAAGAGAAAACAGTGAAAAAAATCAATGAAAATAAAATTCTTTAAAGTGAAGTAAAATTTCTCTTTTAACACTGGTGTTTTAATAATGGAGTCCAAAGACGTCTCGATGGATATTGACATTGAAGAAAAAGTTTTCGTGAAGGAGAGACATGATAAAGACACTTTAATAGTCAACAAGTCAGTATTAGCGCCAGTTATAATAGAAGAGCTGGACGAGTCTGCCATAAATGAGATGGACGTGGATATGGGTGAATTTGTTGAAGCCAAAGCTCTTAATTTTCAAGCCATATTGGAAAGAGAAAATGAAAGACTAGGTCCTATAGAGCCACCATCAATAAATGATGATGCAATTGATACAACAGATGTAGATATTGTGGATGAACAAGAGACTGAAGCCAGCAGAGAAGATCAGCTCACACAACAATTTTTAAACGGAGAGCTCACCTTTACTGAATACTCTCTGAAAATGGATAACAATAGGTACGAGTTACCACTGAAATGTAGATAAAAACCAAACAATTTTATAAAGAAACATTTACATTTTAGAGTTGTCTTTGATGAGCTGACGGATAATACAACAGGTCGTAGAAGAAAAGAGCGAAAACCTGCTCGTCAAAGAAGGAAACTTCCAGCTGCGTTGCTAGGTTTGATGGGTGAAGCCAATTTGAGATTTGCAAGAGGAGAAACAGAATTGGCTGCACAAATGTGTATGGAAATAATAAGGTGAG
Organism: Synergus gifuensis; assembly: GCA_904066015.1. Taxonomy (NCBI): domain Eukaryota; kingdom Metazoa; phylum Arthropoda; class Insecta; order Hymenoptera; family Cynipidae; genus Synergus; species Synergus gifuensis. The sequence goes on from CAJFCO010000141.1 coordinate 1,415,647, forward strand.
TATTCTTTGACAGAAACATTAAACATATATCATGAAATATCTTTAATTTTTTTCGTATTACCCAAAAATACCTAAAATTTGTGTGAATTTCTTTTAATCAAGCAAATTTCATTTGCAGGCAAGTTCCGTGCGCCCCTGAGCCATTTCAAACTCTGACGATGATTTACGAGAATGACCAACCTGAGAAATCATTGCAGTTTTCCCTGATAGCAGCTCATCTGAGTCCAAAGGACGCCGACCAATGGATAAGATTGGCCAATTTATCACTAGAAGCAAAAAATATCAAACAAGCCATAACTTGCTTTTCAAAAGCGATTCAAGCTAGTCCACGAGACGTGAGTTTATATGAATCTCGAGCAAAGCTGCAAGAGCAACAAGGCGACAAGAAAGCATTTCTGAAAAATTACTCAAAGCTGATTCATCAATTAGGACCGGAGGACGGCAAAAGTATAATGATGTTCGCCAAGATGCTAGCAAAACGCTATATAGAGGAAAAGAATTATGATCAAGCCCTCGATGCAATAGAGCAGATATTCAACAAGTGTCCTGATCTCGTTACAAATGAAGAGGTCTACCAAATGGCGGAATTGTTAATCTTAATGAAAAATTTTCACAAATGTTTGGACATTCTTACCCAGTATACTAGTATTTCGATTAATTATAGAGATGTGCCTTCAGAGGAGACACAGGATGAAAAATCAAAAGAATTGTTTTCTGAAACTAAAGAGATCGTCTCCTGTGAGATTCCTGACGATGTGGTAGTAGACCTCAAGGTCAAATTCTTAATCACACTAGTTGAAATCGATGAAATTGAAATCGCAGAACCACTTATACTGGAGCTGTGCAATAAAGAGGATCCAGAAATGTGGGGAGATTTATTTCTGGACATTGCGGAGGCACTTCTGAGAAAAAAGGAATTTCGACGTGCTTTAGTTCTGCTGGAGCCATTAGTCCATACTAAGAATTATAGTTTAGCTGCTGTTTGGAGGCGACACGCCGAATGTTTGGAGGGATGTGAAGACATCAAGAGAGCCACGAGATCTTATGAAATTGTCAACAAGTTATCACCCGAACATATAGGAGTTCGACTTCAGTTGACAAGACTCTATAAATTGCAAGGTCAATTCAACAAGGCGATAGACATTTTAAAACAAAATCTCGCAATCGAAGAACTGGATCCAGCAGTTTTGTATGAGAGAACTTTGCTTCTCTTCAAAGTCCGGAGGTACGATGAATATTTTGAATCTGGAATGCTCTTGTTTTCGAGACACTGCATGACTTTAAGGTCAAGATCGGAAATGACAGGACTAAGCAAGGCTACAAATATCCGTCAACGACTCGATGCTTTGCAGCTCCATCGATTATCACGTGGAGAAACAATTGAGGACGAGAATACTCCAATGTTTGTTGCGAGTGACGAGCCTTCCTTAAAAAGTGAATTTGCACTTTTGCTACAAATGTGCAAGCTTGCACACAAGTTAAAGAAGTTCGGGCTTTGCCAGAGAATTTGTTTCACTGCACTGACCTCCAAGAGGTTTGAAAAGAAGAATTCTCATGTCATGTTCTTGTGTTTGGTGTCATGTATTCACAATGGAGATTCGTACCATGGCTATAATGTCGTGCGGGAGTTGGTTCGTGTTCACCAGAAAGCAAATTTTTGGAATTTATTGAATATCATCATTCAGAAAGCAGAAGATTCAAGGCACAATAGATTTATAATGCGTTTGCTTGGCAGAGAAGATGTTCTTTCTTATTTACACATTTTACATGCCAACAACTGCTTAGTTTCTGGAACGTACAAGTACGCACTCAACGATTACATATCGCTTTTTAAAATTGAACCGAATGCACTTCTTGCTCTCTTAGTAGCAGTTACTCTTCTGCAAATGGCTTGCCAGAAGTTCTTTGCCAAAAAGAATCAGCTAGTGGCACAAGGTGAGAGTCAATCATTTTTTTAGATTTATTATTTTATTTTATTTTTTTGAATTTTTTTTTAAACATTCCTTAAAATTACTTGAAATCTGTTGAAAATCCTTAAAATTTTTGAAATTCTTTAAAATCAATTAGTAGCTTTGATATCAATTTTAAAGTACAGGCGGCGAATAAAAATCCAATCGAGATTGCGAGAATCTATTGTCTATATCTCGTGTGTTTTTGTTTCAGCGTTGGCGTTTCTTAAAAAATACGCCCAATTACGAGGAAAAGTGGGAGAGCAAGAAACTAACTTTAATACAGCACGCGCATTTCATCAACTTGGATTGCTACCTGCTGCTGTGCATTATTACAAACTGGTTCTTACGTTACCTCCATCTGAAGTGGTTCAGCAGCATCGTCATCTTCTCGATTTACGTAAAGAAGCTGCTTTCAACTTGCATCTCATATATTTAAATTCAGAGAATTATCATTTGGCTAGAATATATCTGGACGACTATATTACTATCTAAAGACTGTTCGATCGATAACTCAATCGATCTTATGTATAGATATGTTAGTGTGTTTTATTACAAGAAATAAATTGTCATTTGGTGAATATTTTTCTCAAATTCTTTTTTTTTGCTCTCATATTGCATTGTTGTCTAATTTTAAGGAGAAATAGTATATTTCAATATCAGACGCCAAACTTTCGGACTGATGAGCAAAATATTTTGGCCACTGCTCACCGGTGAGCAAAAAATGTTGGCCATTGTATTATTTGTCCCTTATTATGTCATAAATTTCTTTCTCTATTTTCAACAGCAGTGGAATAATTATTTTATTCGAAATTTTGAATGCTTCAGAAAGATGTCAACATTAGGAGAGAAGATTTTGTTCAATACTTTCTGCGAAGGATTGGAAAAAATCCAGAAGCTGAAAAAGGCTAATGAAAAGTTCGAGGAATTGAACAAATTGCTACAAAACTGTCGAGAATTGGGAACTAAATTAAGAAGTGAAAATAAAGATGCCGTAAGTTTTTTGATTCTTATTTATTTATTGATTTTTGATACCCTGCGATTATATTTTATTGTATTAACTAATATATTTTTCAGGACATTTCTTTGTACCCAATCTTGCGACTCTTATTGCCTAAGCTTGAAAGAGACCGAGATTCGTATGGATTAAAAGAACATTCTCTTACCGCTTTATACAACCGTATTTTTTGTTTGTCGAAAGACGCTTTATGTCCTCGAAATCAACCAAATTACAGGTGAGGAAAAAGAAACACAGATAAAAATATATTGTGAAAATTTGAAGTTTTACCATATAATTTCATTGTTTTCAGAACTGAATTTGATGGAGAGGACCTTGCTGATCGCGTATTCGTCGCAGTACGGAATCAGCTTCAAAATAACCAGAGTTCACTCTCTCTCGATGAAATCAATGAATTTCTTGATAACATTGCAAAAAAAAACGTTTCAGGAAAAGAAAAGAAAGATTTAATAGTTCTAACGATAGCAAAGAAATTAAGTGCTTTCGAACTTAAGTGGTTAACCAGAATTATACTTAAAGACTTAAGACTTTCCATTGGGCAGAACAAAATTTTTGAAGGTAAAATGTTAATTCTTTCCTCCGATAAATCTGGATTTTTGAATTCTTTGAAATTCCTTACAATAAAGGGCGTTGGTTATTTAGCGAGAAAAGATCGACTTTTAAGGTTCGAACTTGGACCCAACACTCTTAAGAATATTTTGGTACATTAAAACATACATATATATTATGTATCTATATTTATTTTATCAGTAAACGTCTTTTGCATGTTTATAGCCTTTCATCCGAACGCCAAAGAATTATACGAGGTGACGTCAAATCTTCACGAGGTTTGCGATAAGTTGAATGTTAACAGTAACGTAAATGTAGAAAAAGCAACAATTAGGATATTTTTTCATGTCAAGCCAATGCTTTTAGAGCGTTGTAAAGTTGAAGACGTCGAAAAGTTATTTCGAGGTCAAACGCTGGAGTATTTCTTACAATTAAAATATGATGGCGAGCGATCTCAAATTCACATGAATGACGGAAAATTCAAATATTTTACAAGAATGGGATATGACATCACAAATAACACATCGTATGGAGAAAGAAGTGATTCTGGTAAATGTTTTAAATTAATATTTTTTAATATAAAACTAGCATTATTATACGAGCACTACAGTGCGCTAGAAATTTTACATTGCCAATAAATGGTAGTAAAAAACAATATTTATACATTTTTTAAACGAGTTCAATTTGGAATTTTTTAAAATTACGTTATAATTTTAAAAAGTTTAAATTTTGGTTATATGAGTATTTAATTTTTAATAGTTAATGTTTTATATTTACATTTCTTACTTTCAGATATTTTCATATTAATATAAATGCATTTTCAGGTGGATTTCTCACCAGTAATATTATACGACTTCTTAATAAAGACTGCCAATCGATGATTCTGGATGGAGAATTAATGGGCTGGCATGTAAAGAAAAAAGAGTTCGGTTCCAAAGGCATGAATTTCGATGTCAAAAAGCTTACAGCTAATAGTTCTTTTCGACCTTGCTTGATTGCTTACGACATTATTTTGTATAATGATAAGTTGCTCACCGATACACCATATAGTGAGAGATTACAGATTTTGGAGAAGTTATTTCGAGAAGAAGAAGGAATTTTGCTAAAAGCTAAAACTATAAGGGTATCCAATAGGTATTTATTCTTATGCTCATATCGAGGAAAGTACCTTAATATGAAATGAGCTTGTAATATGACATTATTACCTTACTAATTAGTAGTAATTGCTTACTAATTCACTTTGGTAATAGGTGACTTACTATTTCATTTAGTGAAAAGCTGAATTAGGGTAGTCCACAAATGATAAATTTTAAAAATGCAATGGGCTAATGCAAATTCTTGTAATTGTACAAAATGAATTGGGTATCTCATATTAGGGACTTTTCTTCTTATAAAATGTAAATTTAGAACTATACACACTGAAAAATATTTTACATTCAACAGCGAGCAGATTTTAAAGTTCTTCAACGAAAGTCTAGATAACAAAGACGAAGGAATTGTGATCAAGAAATGTGATGGGTTGTATCAACCGAATGTTCGAGAGGGTAGTGGGTGTTACAAAATTAAAGCTGAGGTAAGTTCGAAGAAGATGTTATGAGTCAGTATCCAAACGCAAAGAAAAAAAGTAATAAAGTAAATTTTTTTTACAGTTTTCTGATGGTTTGATACAAGATTTGGATTTGATAATTTTGGGAGCTTACTATGGTGACGGAAAAGCAGCAGGAAAGTTAAACAGCTTTCTGGTGGGAGTTGCGGATCAACCGGTGAAAAAAGGAGATAGACCGTTTAAATTTTATTCAATTGTTTCCGTTTCTTCTGGTCTAAATTATGAACAGCGAAATAGATTGCAGAAAATTTTCGATCGTCATTGTCAGTTAAAATGTCCTGAAGACATTGTAGGACCTAAGGTAAGTTCTATTTTGCACTGCCTTTACGAATAAATATTTCATAAAGAATTGATTTTAGCAATTTATAGAATTGAATTTGTGTGTTTAATACATCTTTGTGCTTCTTTATTTGAGATAAAATTTGTACATATTTTAAAATACAATATTTTTAAAGTTACAGAAAGTTAAAGAATGAATACTATTTAAGCATTATCAGAGGTGCGTTTCTTATTTTCTAATTCTTCATTACATTCTCCATCATATGCTTTGAAGATATCTGAAATAATTATTGAAGTTTATAGTAAATTCTTAATACTAAAAGTATTAATTGTTAATATTATGTACAATTGTACATTTCTCACTGAAAGTTTGGGTATATTGAGATTTAAAAAAAATTGGAATAACTCTTATTTGAACTGTTTTGGATCATTCTATAAGGAAATATCTATAAAACGCTTACTTGCTCCACACATTTGACGACATGTTATGTATCCAATATCTTCATAAGTTTTACCATCACTTCCGCAAACCTTTCCCGTTTCAGTGTTCTAAAAATAAATAAATAAATTTTTTTTTAGTTTCTTTTGTAAGATTTCTCTATTTTCTCCCCCTTGTTACAGAATATAATATTATTCTTACCTTGCATACTATTTTGCATGACAAATGTAATGGATTAACTGGTTCAGAATGCATTTTGCTTATGTCAATAGTCTGCAAAAATCGTTTGAACAAAAGTATTAATATATGTTTATTTTTTTTATAAATTAATTTATTTTATGTTATTTCAATAAAAAGTTAACTGACCTGAAAGTCGTTAGACACAGGATTTGCTAAGGCATTTGAGAATATAGTTGTAATAGCTATAAAAAATAAAAATTATATGCTATATTTTTCCATGATTTAAAGATTTCTAAATTCGCGCACACTTTTTCAGGCTATTATAAGTGTCAAGTAGGCTACAATGATTAAGAAAATTTAAAATATATTTTAGAAAATATTACTTACTCAATAGGAAAGCTAATACCAATTTTCCATTCATTCTTACTCAAAAGTTTAAACAAAATAAGGTCTGCGAAATAATGAAGTTGTACAAGAAATTGAATATTGAAAGCTCTGGCTATATACATACCAATTCTAGAGCAAATAAGGTACATAAAGTAATATATAGTATTTTCAATGTTTAGTCTGAGTACATAGAGACAATTATGATGAAACGATTCCGCAATATCAGACACGAAATACAAAAGTCTTATCCTCATTGCCTTTTATTAGCTAACGTTAAACATTATAACGAAATATTCGAAAAACAGAGTCTCATTAAATACATATTTTATTTTTTTTACCCACTTGGTGTTATGCAAATCTGAAATTAAAAGTTTATAGTCAATGATTAAAACAATTTTCCATTGCCATCGTTATGCTTCTTTATTTAAGAGAAAATGTTTACATATTTTAAAATAAAATATTTTTAAAGTATAAAGTACGGTTTGTTACAAGTATAGAATAGGTTTCAGAATTATCAGAGGCAAATATTATTCGCATACAGTCTTCTTCCTCTTCTTTGGTGGCACTTTACATCTTCCATTATGTGCTTTGCAGATAGCTGGAATATTTAATTAAGTTTATTTTTATTTAATAATAATACTATTAATAATAGATATTAATAATATAAATTATAACTATTTCTTAAATTTTAAAAAAGTTTCAAAGGCTGATGGAATGCTTCACCATCTTCTGTAGAGTCACACTAATTGACATTAGTCAGAATTATATTGTTATACTATTTATATGTATTTTCCTCGGAAATTTTCTAGAATTTACACTAACGGAGGTGTAAATTATTAATAAGCTTTAAGTGTGCTTCCATAGATATTGAGATATTTTTGTTCACAATTTCATGAGCCTTCAATAATTTCATAAATCATAAAAAATGGGATAGAAAATTTTAAACTGAATTTAATTAAAAAGGAACTTCTTTGGCTATGTGTTAAACTACTACAGGTCGGATTCGGATTTTTGAAAATTTTGTACATCCAAGTTCTATCAACATTCTCTGTTTTTACTGAATATTAATTGTAAATAAAAACCGCTCTTTATATCTTACGTATTCCACACATTTGTTGACATGTTATGAATCCAATATCTTGATAAGTTTTACCATCACTTCCGCAAACCTTTCCCGTTTTAGTGCTCTAAAAATAAATTTTGGTCAGCTATTTCTTTGTTTTACGTGAAAAAATATTGACTGTAAAAAGGAGTAAATATAATATACTATTTATATTACTATGCATGGTATTGGACACATTTCTCCAGTAAAAAGTGGATTCACGGGTAAATCGCCTACTTTAACAGTCTGTAAGAAATATCAGTTAAACAAAAACGTTAATATTTGTTTCTTACTTTTTTTTTTAATTTTACTTATTTTATTTTACTTCAATAAAAAGTCAACTGACCTGAAAATCATGAGACACGTCAGTAGCTAAGGTGTTTGAGAATAAAGTTGCGATTGCTGTAGAAAAAATATAGTCAATTTTATTACTTAAATTTTATTTTAAGTAAGAGCTGGTTCAATCAAACGGGCACTACATTTGAATTCAGCTCAAAAAAGTATGTCAGTTGATTAAAATTATTAAGAAAATTTGTAATATATTTCAGAGAAGACTACTTACTCAGCAAGAAAGCGAATACCAGTTTTCCTTTCATTTTGACTCAAAAATTTAAATAATAATCTAAGATTTTTGAAATCTAGTGGTTACTTATATATGAAACTGACAATCTATAACTTCGTTTATATTTAGAATAAATAAAGAGCATGAAGTGAATAACATTTTAAAGTTTTGGTCATATTTATGAGTAACAATAAAAGATCTTGCAATAATACTGCTTTTAATACGCGTGAAATTTTATGAGACGATTACGGATTATCATGTAAATACAGATAGAAAAATTTATTTTCATTGTCATCTTCAAGCAATGTGATCAAATATTCTAAATAATAATTCTTTAATAAGGAGATATTTCTCAATATAGAAAAGTATATGTATCTTAAATGTTTTTGTATATTTTTATTTCTCAAAATCTGTAGGTATAATTTTTTATGATTTAAAAATAAATCTGTTGCAAATGCGAATATTAATACATAATTTCATAGTGATGAAATTTCCTAAAATAAAAGATTGAGTACAGCTTGTTGGATTTTTATGACTTTGTTATTGTTCTATTTTTAAAAAAAATTTTTTTTCAACATTATGTCTATTTTTGTCATCTTTAGTGATTTTAATTTTACTTACGCATACAAACCTTGTATTTCTTGATTTTTTTCGTATATTCCTTCCTCATAGAGAAAGCTTTGTATATTGATGAAAATTTTCGAAATTAATTGATTAACATAGTTTAACATAATTTGACCACGGGAAATCTATAATGAGGTCGTGTGTGTATTTTAAGAGTTGTAAATATATATTTCGATTTAAATACAAATTAATCGAATCTTAACAAATTTAACTTTCTTTTAATTAAAAAAAAATTATATTTTTTAAATTTAATTTTTAATTTGAATTGATGACCGAAAACGCGTAAATATAAATTCGTCAATGTAAATTTTTTTTCAATTCTAATATATAATTCTTCTGTAAAATATTGTATATATATTTAATTTATATTATTTATATTTATTTATATTTATGTAATATTGTATTTATATTTAATGTTTCAGAAAAATCCTCCAAATATATGGATAAATCCTACCAATTCAGTAATCCTACAACTACGGGCAACAGCAATTATTCGATCGGCCGTTTATCCACTTGCATACAGTTTACAATTTCCAAGAATTGTGGCAGTTAGAGAAGACAAACCATGGTACAGTGCCTGCACTTCAACGGAATTTTTATCTTTTGTCAAGGTAAGCAAATAAAATCTTAAACGTTTTTTAATGTAGCCATCAAAACAAATTATGGTTCATTTCACGTTTTTTTTAAATTTTAGCCAAAATTTAGTAATTTAAAATATTTTTTTGCAGGATACTGGAGTTGTTCAGAGGTTGTCAAAGCGTCATGCAAGAATTTCTGATTTCAAATCTGATGAGCTGAAGAAATTGCCACGACAATTTGTATCATCTTCAAAAAAAATTGATGACCGATTTATAGGCCCTCGAAAATATGGAATAATACGCTTGTCTCGATTACTGGAAGGAAAAGAAATTTGCGTCATAAATGGCGACGATGAATTGAAAAAAAAAGATATCGAAAAACTCTTACACGCACATGCGGCTAATGTTGTGCAAAATCCCGGAAAGGAGACGTTTTGCGTAATTGTGGGGAAACCAAAAAGCGTAAGAACATTTAGTAATATATTTTTGTTTTTCTGTTTTATTTTCTCATTGGTCTTTTTCAATACACAGGTAAAAGTAAAACATGTTTTTAAACATGGTCAGTATGACATCGTTACAACTAGTTGGCTCAAGAGAGCGACGGAGAGAAAAAATTGGTCAAAACTGATAGCTTGGTATCCTTGGGAAATGATATCTACTCGACCGTCAACAAAACGTCGATTTAGTCAAATCTATGATGAATTCTACGATAGTTTTGCAGATGATGCTGATGAGGAAACATTTCAACATACCCTTGAAAAATCTGAGGAAGCAGTAAGTTTTACTACTCACTTTTAAGAGCATTTGACCTATTTACTCGTCAATAAATAAAAAACGTAATTTTAAAAAACTAATTTTGACTTAATTACAGATAAAGGACCAATATTTTTCTGTTGCTGATTTTAAAAGCATGGATAAGGATTTATTCGAGATAGTTTCTCCTTTTTCAATATTTAGAGGCATCACAGGATATTTTAACAATCCTGATGACAACGAAAAGTTTTCTTTTCAATTCATGACAGGAGTTGTTTCTACGGAAATCAATGAAAACGTAAACTATATATTTGTCCAGGAAAAAACTTTAAGTATATTTCAATGTTACAAAGATTTTATCGCTTCTCGAAAACTTGAAATTCAAATTATTAATAGCAAGTGGATATCTGAATGTTTTAAACAAAGGAAATTACTTGAAGTTGAGCAATATGTCATTAATATTGATAAGTTTTCATGATTCAAAGATTCTTATTTAGCTTTCATACAAGTATAATGTTAATTACTAGGTATTTCAAAACTTCGTGCGTTAAAGACAAGAAAATAAATAAGACAATTTCTTAAGTTTGATAAATAATTTCAGTATATTTATAATACAATAATTTATATATAAATTATGGTTAATGAAATCTATCACCAGGCATATAATAGTTTTCAAGTCCTGCTTCGCCTACTGGGGTTATTTTATTGCCTTGGTATACATGTACAATTCCATTACGGATATTATATCGCACTCTAATCGGTTCTCTTCCTATTAATCTGTAAGAATGACCATTTGCTAAATTTACGCTATTACCAGATGGTATATTTTCAAATGTTTCAGAATCTGGTAGTTCTTCATCAAATTGATGATCGCTTTGGGCACTAAGTTCTGTAAAAAATGGAGGTTTATGAATTAATTGTATATTGGAAAAACAGTTATTCGTACTGAAAAATTATTTACTAAAATTATTCGTACTTTAAAACTACGTTCATTGTATTGATAGCTTTTTACTTGGCAGTGGTTTTTGCAATGAAGATGTTTTTCGTGAAATATTTTATTTAAGAAAAAATGACCTTTTTGAAACACCCTATTGTATAACATTTATTTGAATATTAATATTACATATCTCATATTATACTTACGAATCGAGCCAAGAAGAATCACGAAAGTAAGAAGTAAAGTTCCAATTGCGTTCTTCATTTGTTTTAAACTGAAAACTGATTTTCAAAGGTTTTGCTATGTTGCCTGATAAATGTTCTAAATTACCCACGGCCACAGCTTTATATGCTAATAATCAGATTATTTAACACACACAAATTTTAAATATCGCATACCTTATAAGTTTTATAAGATTTTTATCTCAAAAGTTTGATTTATTACCCACAGGAACTTTAAGAATTATGTGATATTTGACAATACATAAATAGATTATAGGTATATTGTGAAAACTGCATCCTTATATTTCATTTTTTGTACACACAATTTTATAAATAAAAACGAGAAATAAATGCTATCTTATTCATATTTTCAAACACATTTTTGACATGTTTGCCATATTACCTTCTCCTTTGTTTATTTAGTTGTGACCAATTGCTGAATAGAAAGAAGCAACATATTCACTATAGAAAAAACGTGACTGCTTATTCAGTGTCTTATTTGTAATATTTTTCAACTAAATACATATCATTTCTCATCATCAAAATTGTCTAAATTTTCTTCTTGCTCAATATTTTTTTCAAGACCACAATCTGATAGATCACTCATATTCAAATATTTTTTATTTGTTACAGTACTGAGTAAATAATCTAGTTGACCCTTTAATTCGGAGAATGTCGGTCTACATTTTGGATTCGTTTTCCAACATGAACGCATCATTTTATACCTGCAACAAAAAATATTCATAAATAATAATTTTATTAATATAAAAATGATCATTTTTTTGTTAATACTGATTTTAAATTTTGTTTAAACTGCTGTTTCAAAAATTAAATTCTGGGATTTGAGACAGGAAGAAAAGTAAAGTATTAAATAACTTAAAATTGTATTCCGCAATTTCGCGGCCTTTCCATTCTGTATCCTGATTTTAAAAGGTGTAAAACTTCGTTTGTTGGTGTTCCGGGATATGGATTGCTTCCTAATGTCACTATTTCCCACAGCAATATTCCGAATGACCATCTGAAATAATGCATTCGATATGTAAGATATTAATTTTTAAGATCAATAAAATATTATTTAAGGGCTATAATAATAATTGCTCAGAATCTTAAAAATTTCGTGAAATCTTTTGGAATCTATAAAATTTTATAAAATATTATAAAATCTCTTGAAAACTCTAGAAGTCCTTGAAATTTTTATAAAGTAAGAGACATTGTTTTATCTGAATTTTATTAGATTAGGAAGTGTATAATTCTTACATATTGTATATGTATATAACCATAATAAAAATTAAGAATTCTTTATCTTACACGTCACTGTGAGTGGTATACATTTGGTGAGTAAGTGCTTCAATTGCCATCCATTTAACAGGCAATTTTCCATTTCCTTGTTTCTTGTATACATTTTCCTGATATATATCACGGCTCAAACCAAAATCAGAAATCTTTACTGTTCTGTTTTTGCATACTAAAATATTCCTTGCTGCTAAATCACGATGTACTATTCGATTAGATGCTAAAAATTCCTGGAAGGCATATATATTTATTTATTTATTTATTTATTTATTTATTTATTACATATACAATATTCATATGAAAACACATGAATGTAAATTAATGGAAGAATAAATCATTGTTATCCATTTGCTAACATTGTAATATGACTTAATTATTTAGATATATTTGCATTTTATCATTTACTTACCATGCCGATCACAATTTGTCGTGCATAGTTTAATAGCTCAATTTCGACTTCCTTTGCGTCATTGATTATGTCTGAAAATAATTTTTTTTTTTTTTCACAAAGAGTTGTCTATACATTGCTACTATAAGAATATCCGTATAAAATTTATGAAAAATTCCCATTCATCATTATCATATTTCTATATTGACTGAAAAATAAGATGGATGAAATTGAAAGAAAGATTTCAACTCACCATTTTGAATATCATATAGACGATTTTCGACAATGTTTGGAGATATATTCTTGTCTCTGCTTGTCCCTGGAGCAAAATTTCGTTGTTTAGAATCTCTGTCCTATTTTTTTTATGCGGTTTCATTGGAGGGGAGGAAATTATAGAGAGGGCCTGTAATCCATTACTATTACATATATATTTAAGTAAAGTCCCTAAAATTGTGATATAATCTTCCTGTAATAATCATGTAAAAATGTTGATGTTTTTACTTTTTAATTAAGGTCACTCTCACAGATCCGCCCCTTCCCTTAATTATAGAAACAGAATTAATTCAAATATCAAAACCACATACATACTTACACATGGAAGAATATTCTTGCAAACCATCGGTCGATCCAAGGATAAAATTGTTACGTCGTGCTCGCTCCTCACTTTTGATTGTAATTGTAGCTTCCCAAATCTACATATAAAAAAAAAACATAATTTTTGTAAAGCAGTTCCATTAAGATCAGAATATTAAGCTTATATTAATTTAAAAGTAGTGATAGCAGCTAATACTATATATTGACATAATAATGAGTCGCGAAATAAAAAGTAAAATAAATACCTATTAAAGAATAAAATACAGGATTTAAATAAATGAAAATAAATCTCACTGATTTTAAATATGTTTGCAGGTCACCTTTGCAACAATATTCTACCACCAGTAATGTTTTATTTTCCAAAGTACAGACTCCAATCATGGACACGATGTTCGGGTGATTGCCGGCTGATTTCATCACCGAGATCTCTTGTTTGAAATTGCTTATATCTTCTAAACTGGGATTATCTGTACATAAATATTACTCTTTAAAATCATTAATCCTTCATTCGCCTGAATTTTAAAGCAAAAGGTGAGTCGCTCTAGGTACCAACCTTTTAGCATTTTAACAGCAACATCAATAACATGACCACGTTGAACACGTAAAGAGGCCAATCTAACGACGCCGCAAGCTCCGCTTCCTAGAATTTGTTTGAGCTCCAACTCTTCTTCTCTAATCTCGAACTTATCTCTGGGTTGTGTATTAATATTAGATTTGGAAAACGATTTCATTACCTCGAGCTGAGAATCTTTTGAAGTGATTGCCTGAAAATACACTATTTGGTTTATTGAATTATCATTGAGCTTTTTAAAAATTTATAAATGGCAAAGGCATACATTACATATCAAAATGAAATATTAAATTGTTACCTCAAAATATTTATAGGTTGCATTATAATTTTGACTTCGGTATCTGCAATAGGTATAAATGATCATACCTACAAGTGTCATAGCAATCGTAAGTGTCGAAAGAACAATGAACATCTCGTGGTATCCTGATCAGAAAAATCAAATTTATGTTCAATTATAATTTTTGAGAACTTACATCTTGTATAAAAAATAGATTCCGATTATGTTGAAATTGAATTCTAGCTATCTCAAAATCTGAAGCCACAGTCAGTTTGAAAGATTAAATTTTGATTTTTTCACGAAATATGTAATCCTCGTTTATACACATTCTTATCGCAAGTTTAAAAAATTACCTTCGTTCCATCTTTTTATGCCTGGTAACAATTTCGTTTTTATTTCATCACCCGTGGGTTCAGTTAACATCATATAGATGCCTAAATTATTTTCCACCACGGCAGTAGCGGTTACCTTTTCGCTAATTCCTCCTAGTGATTCTGCAATGATGCTGACGTGATATTCCGTTCCAGCCTCTACGTTTGGAAACACTGTTTCTGTTAAGTTCTGTAAAACAGAACAACTTAAAAATTTTAAAAATATCTTCATGAGTAAGTTTTCCAGTTTAAAGAAGGGCATGATTGTTGTGCAAACACGCGACTTACCCCAGGTATAGTTAACATTACATGATCTTCATTATAATTTGAAGATTCCAATAATAGCGTGTAATTATCAGGTATTAAGTCAGGCTTATTCCATGAAACAGTGATATTATTTAAGCCACTATTACTATGAAAGTATTTAACATTCAGGCCTTCTACTTCTCGTGGTGCTACAATGATTTTATCCGAGTTGTATAAATGTGGCAAAATTATAGCTATTCTATATAAAGAACTTACCACAATCTTTTAAATTTTTAAGCATTTCTAAACATGAAGGTGTCGTGAAAGTGTAGGAGACATTCCTACTTTCCATGGACTCGTTTTTGTTTTTTGATATTATGTAAACTGTGTTATTCTGATTGTATTCTAGAGATGGGAGACGTACTCGAAATTCTTGGGGCTGAAGAGAAATGAAATAAATTTTAGATAATAACGTAATTTACATCATCCTAGCTCTCGACTCTAATTTAAGTATAGTGTTCAACGCTCTCAAACTACACTGAAAAAAAAAAATCTTGGATCAAGAAAAAAATTCTTGGATCAAGAATATGGTCATCTTACATACGCGGACCATACCATATGAGATTGATCCAAGAAAATAAGTACTTGGTACGGAATGCTTGGAACTAGTACATATTTTCTTAAATTTAGTAAATATATGATCAGATTGAATATATAATTTTCTTATTCCAAGAATTTATGATTTTAATGTGAATAAAGAATTACTTGAATCAAGGATTTATATATACTACAGTGGGAATACCAAAAAAAAAAATTGAGCTTTCACACAAGCCTCACCTACACACACTCTCTAAAATTGAATCAGTCGCAAATTCCACTGATTTTCAGTGACTCTTTTCTCAAGATTTTAATCAGTGAAAATTCACTGAGAAACAGTCAAAAGTCACTGAAATTTTCAGCAATCCTCACTAAACTACTAAAAATTTCAGTGACTTTTCACTGATTTTCAGTAGATTTTTTACTAATTAAAATCGTGAGAAATTAAAATTGAAAATTGAAAATCAATGGAATTTGACTGGTAATCAGTGAAATTTCACTGATTCAAGTTTAGAGAGCATATTATATGTCGATCACGAAACTGAATATACATATACCTACACTATTACATTAAACATTATTTTATATTTATTATTTATTTAAATTAGAAATTATTGCATATATGTATATTCTGAAAATATAGGATATTATTAAATTATAAGCTGAAACAGAAAAATTGGGTTAGCGGGAATCGAACACGGGTCTTCGCTCTCCGGGACAGCAGTCGGGCGATGTTCCACTCACCTACCAAGACATTATAAGAGTCTGAATAAAAACGTCCATATAACCTAAATGATAAATGATGATTGTGATATTCTTGAACCAAGAATTTTTATGTTGTATCAAGTAAAACAATATACTTAGTTCAAGAAGGAGTAATTCATACTTTCATTTACTCATCTTAAGAAAATATTTATTTGATCTAATAAATTATTTGTATTACATACAAGTAAATAATTGAATGGAAATAATTACATATTTATTTGTTTCTAATATATATTTAATTGCTCCGAGTAATTTTACTGATAGCATTATTTTCTTGATTCTAGAAATTCGTTTTCTTATAGTAAAGAAATATTAATTTGTCTCAAGTAGAATCGGCCAAGTACATGTGCTTACTTGAACCAACGTAAATTTTTTTTCAGTGTAAGCGGTTGGGTGCAAAAATAGGGAACCTTTTTTTTAGAAGTCATTGATTTCTCTAATACAGCCAATTCAACTTTTCAAATGCGGATTCTATAAGAAAAAAATATTGGAATCAGTACATGTACGCAGTTCTTGCACCGAACTGCTCAATTCTTATAGCCACTTTGCCCAGTCTGCCGCGTTACCTTTGAGGTCCAAAACTTTGTTATCCTTATTATAGAGTTTTTTTAAAAAGTTTTATGACATTCGCTGACGTTCATTCCCCTCTAAAGCCTATAAATTCGCAAACTCTCAAAGTTTGAGATTCTCTACTGATAAAAATTCTAAAGATCAATTTCACGTTTAGAGGGGTTGAACTGAACAACTATTTCCACAACTGAGTCTTACCCTGATCTTACCGCTTTAAGTGTCAAATGTATTAGCGAAAGCTCCGACCATATAAGTATATTATAGAAGCAGCATAAATCTAAAAAACAAAACAATGTTAAAGCCCATTAGTAAAAGAAATTTAAGCAATGCATCTTTAATGTTAAAGCGAGGAGTTAAGGTGAATGTCCCAGTTTTCGGACATTTAAGAGAGAATCGCATGGTTTTCTTTTATTTTCAAACACATTTTTTAATATAGTTGTTTGATTTTTTTCCCTTCGAATTTTAACAACTCTTTTAAATGCGTAAGAATTTTTTTCCAATATAAAATTAATTTCTAAATATTATTTATAATTAATAAAAAGATAGTTGTAAGATGGCCCAGTTATCGGACGGCAGAATTTTGAATGTCTCAGATTTCGGACGCCCTAAGGCCTAGTTATCGGACAGTTATAAATATGATGAAATGAGGTTATTTTTTTATTCGTTAAAAATAATTAAGTAAATAGTAAGAGATAATTCAGTTAGTTTTTTGTAATTTATTTATCAATTTATATTTAATTTCCAAAATTGAACTTTAATATTTATATATAAAATCTATATAGTATTCAACAGTATCAGCACGAGTATTATAAAATTTTGTTATCTTCCAACACTTTATATATATTTTAATCATTTAAGCTTTTATATATTGTATATTAACCTTCTTTATTTGACGCAAAGAAGGTTAAGTACGATGGAGTCCGAAAACTGGGAAATTCCCTGTTTCCGGACCTCTATTTTTCAATATAAAAAGCATTTTTTCACTATTTTATTCTATCTAATTATGAAATTCAATTATTTTTACAGTTTATAGAAAAAGAAATAAATTGTTTAATACTCACATAGTGAACACAATAACACACAACTGTTATGAAAATCCTAACCACTACTCTGTAGGAGATGGTGCAAAATGTAGCCTCGGCGGGAGCTTCAAGTTTAATTAATTTATTAGAAATTTTTCTGAAGGTCCACTCACAAACTTTTTTTTCTGTAGGCAAAATCGAACCTTAAATTATCGCTTGGCGCTTTTCAATTAGAGTTTCAACACAACTAACATACAGAAAAAAGTAAATATAATGCAGAAAGTACTCATCCGTCCGAAAACTGGGACACGTCCGAAAACTGGGACATTCACCTTACATGATATCTCAAGATCTATACTCAACCGATTTTGTTAAAATTTTAAACAAATGTTCTTTGTACTATTGTCTATCGTGTGACGTAGGATTTTTTTGATTGGGTGCCCTGTTCATAAGTTATGAATTTTTTAAATTCAAAATTTCTATAAAAATTAGAAATTTTTTTTTAAACAGTTGTCATTTCTACAAAAAATTTAAAAAATTTTTTTCCCTACGTCACACGATAGCGATTACCTTTCTAAATAAGCAAAAAAAATTTTTTTTTTTTTAAACAATGCCTGATCGAGAAACTAGGTACACCATCAACACGGATTTTCAAAAAAGGGTCCTACTCATTGGCTCATATCTCCGCCATTTAAAAATTTTTTAAATTTGTCATTGATTCAAATTATACATAAAAGTACTGTGTATATATGTATAATAACAATTATTTTAAATAATTTATGACTGCGTCAAAAAAAATGCTTATTTTTATACCTATTTTCCCAAGCGTCAGGGTGGTGTAACCCCTTAATTGACTGTGTTAAATTTTATTATTTTTTGAAAATATTATCAAACCTTCTGCTGGTTCAAAGATCATTTCTGCCGTCAAATGATGTATATTGGTTTCATCCACCAGAAAATGGTCCAATGAAATATTCTTCACTTCCTTCGGACGATAATTTTCTGTAAAAAAAGAGATGGTTTATACTTACAATTACCAAGATTTGGGTTGAAAATAGAAGATAATAAAAATTGTA
Source organism: Synergus gifuensis (assembly GCA_904066015.1). Lineage (NCBI taxonomy): Eukaryota > Metazoa > Arthropoda > Insecta > Hymenoptera > Cynipidae > Synergus > Synergus gifuensis. The sequence goes on from CAJFCO010000141.1 coordinate 1,434,601, forward strand.
TATCTTAAAATAAAGGATAATATGGATAGGATATAGGAATAGACCGCTTTTCACTGTACGTACTTTCATTCGTAGTGAACCACGATGATGTTTCCGGTTGTGTCACGCCTTCCGCTGTTACTCTGAATAGCCGGTATCGGTAATTTGTACCAGCTGTTAAGTTTGAAAAAAGTGTGAATTTTCCATTGGTCTGAAAAATGAAACAATCAATAAAACATGTTATTAATACCTATTGTCTAATAAAAAACAAACAAACGTGCAACTCAGTTTTTCCCGAAACCTTACAAAATTGACGGATGACGTAAAAAAATGTGAACATTTTGCTTTTTTTGAGCCACCCTACTTACCACTTTGATTTCTTCTTGAAATCTTATTTTTGTATTTTGTTCAATGATATATACTCCCGGATTGTGTTTAATTGATATTAAATTTTCATCCTTACAGTGAAGCATCACACTCGCATTAGCCGAAATATTTATGCGTGGTAATTCTAAAAATCAGTAAATTCATTAGTCTTATTTCGTCAGCCATTTTTATTATGAACATTTAATTACACTTTAAAGAGTATAACATATAAGCCTCTGTTTATATTACGCTAAATGAAACTTAAAACAACGATTGATGATTACATAGAGAAAGTTACCGAATCGCTCCCCAACGCAATACTTAATTTCTTGACCAATGATAACACTTTTTATTGTAATAAGCAAGAGAAGGTTTACCTGGTGTTAAATAAAGATTTTGATCCTCACATGATTTTAGGCACATTTTCTGTAAAGAATTAAATAAAATCTTTTCAAAAATCTGTACGTAATAAATCATGGGTGATGACCCCTAAACCTTTCTTCTAAGCTTTTAAATAAAATGTATCTTAAATAAAATTAATGTATTAAGTAAACTTCACCGAGACCAAGTCAATAAAGGAAACTAATTAGACAGATAATCCTTTTTACCTTCGAATTTAGAGCATTGTTATTTTTAAAAATTTTGTTAGAGCGTGAATAAATTGTGTCAATAAGACTTTGCTTAAACAATATGAGCAACTCTAATGCGAGAAAAGTATAATAAAAGAAATTTCCATTCTCATAAAATTAAAACTGAATATATATTTTTTTGTAAAGTAAATGTATTTTGAAGATCACATTCTAACTAAGAATTCCGAACTTTACGTTCTGAATGTTAATTGAAGGAGATTAATAAATTAAACAGTACAGAGAATTATTATCGTTTTTATGTAAATATATGCCTGTATAGTTTCATTATGAAGGTTTTTTTAATATTGATTGCGTCAATGTGAGAGATTTGTGTAACGATATTTTTCTAATAGTAATTAAGGCCAGAAAAATATCCCAGAGTAAAGTATTAGATAAGAAATTTTTAAATTTAAAAGCCCAGTAGTGGGCCGTTACCCACTTTGGTTCTTTTCATGTCTTTAAAACTATAAGACAACTATTATGTTGGACTTGTATTTGCCTACTGGGAATCTCCATCTGCAGTCGCTGCAATCTATCAATCGCACTGACAGTTACTTCTTTCTATCGTGAATAATTTGTACCTTCGAGTAGACCAGAAGGCTACAATGATTTTATCCTCTTTCAAGGTAAAAGACGCACATTTTCTCTCAAGATTTATTTTCTTTCTGTATTGATTTTAGTTAAAATATTACATGAATGGATTTCAAAACAAAGGCTCTATATACCATATTTTAAATATGACTCTAAAATATGCATTTCATGATATACGTGGACATGCTCCAAAGCCGTTTTTTGAATACATAATATTACTTTATTCTAATTTAAAATCATATAATCCAAATTTTACTTTGAAACATATTATAAGGCACTAAAATGAAGATTCTTTACTAAATTTTATAATGTATCTACAAATAGTTTTACTAATACATTTTTTGGACACAAAAGTGCCCTATATTTGGAGAATCACCCATATACGCTAATTATCGGAATCAGTATGGTATAATATTTATCGCTGATTCAGATTTAGAGAGTATATAAATGATTTCCTCTGTTATTCTCGAAGGTTGAAATGTCTGGGTATTCTAGTGTTAACGTATAATGCGCATTGAATTTCAAATAATCATTGGTAGTATATAGTTACTTACATTGTTACTACATTGTGTGAAACATCTTGCAGTGATTAAAGCTTCATCATAGGTAAGACCTTTAACGTATATCATACAACAGACAAAATTTAAAAGCAATAATATGTCCATTTTAAAAATTGTTGGCAAAAGAGATATCTTATTATAAATGAAACATTGAAAATTGGTGTCCATGTTGAATCTTTCAGATAAACTCTAAGAGAGAAATACACAGCCGTCCATACAAATTACCGCGCGCTTGTGAAACATGAATACAATTTTCAGTAGCTGATACATTTGGAACAAGCTCCCACCACTCTTAGTCAGGGCCGCATTTACGCAACGTTATCTTTTATGTAGTATAATAAACCACTACTATACGTACGTGATATTTGATATTAGTTTTTACCAGGAATCTCGCCAGGAATTTTTTTTTTACCTTTCAGTAAAAACATAAGTTTGAAGGGTTTTTAGAGTTCTGGTCCAGCAAAAACAACACTGAAAAAACGAGTTGGTTGGGCCAACTACTTAGTTTGTATATATATAGTATATGACGTTGCTATTTTATTGGTTTTATTGGTTTATATTCAGAACGTCGTCAATATTGCCGGTAAGTCTCGAGCGAACCAACCTGAAATGTACAACGACGCTACACCTATATCTTATTATCTTATTATCTTATTATCACCCATTATTTTCTGTAGCACAAAATTATATCAATCAAGATAATAAGATTTAGTTGACACAATAGGTTTTGCTTATAACAGTAAGGTTTATTCAAAAGTAGAAGCAATTATCTAAACATATTTTTATGCTTTATACTTGCACATTAACTCGAAATTATTTGAAGAAAATCTTTAACATTGTACAAGGTCTTTGTAATTGCAAGTGGTACTCTTGGCATCAAAGAACAGATTTTCTGGACAGTTCATCAAAGTTGGCAGGTAACCATGCATATCTGGGACACAGTGGTAAAATTTACTGCAATCGTGAGGATCACGCACAATTCCAGGACCTTGACACAATTCTTTCGAATTATCAGATATTGAATTATTTGATTCCTGATCTGCATTACTATTAGACTTGTAAGAAGAGGTTGATTCTTGAACTGAAGCAGAATTATGACTTGAAACAGAGTCATGTTTTACATCAGATAACTCTTCAGGTATAATTTTATTAGTATAAGGGACAACGTTGGATACTTCTGATTTAAATGATGACAGAACTCCGCTGCGGATGAGATTTAAGGTTTTAAGAAGTGGATACTTCTCTCCACAAACTCCATTAAAGTCATCTGTTTCTATACTCCACATCATTGTACCACCAAGTTTCATTTTCTTTGCATATTCGATCTTATCTTTGACGGAGCTGAAAGTAAATGTTGTTTGTGAGCATATGAGTTTTTAAACTCTTTTATTTGTATCAGAATCTTTTTAAATATTTAAAAATTATTACCTAACATCATCGTATCCAACAATTTGATTGCCATTATATGCATATGGAACATGTTGCTCCTTGTCATATACAATCTGCCAATTTTCTTTCTTCTGTAATTCACAAATCTCATTATATCCCAACATACCACTTTCTTTAGTATATTGACCAGCTGTTCCTGGACCAGTGAAAGGTGCACCTCTCTTATGTTGATTAGGGTCAGCTAAGGTAAAAGACCGACCGTAAGAACCGATACCAAGATTTAGTTTATCTGGCGCTGCTCCTTGTGATAGCCAATATTTAACGGCTGCATCCTAATAAAAATTCCATTCGATTATTATACTAACGGATATTATACATAAAAAATTGTAGAGATTTTGATCAATTTTATGGTGAGTTTTAAGATTGAGAGAGTATAAGTCGCGCTGCACCTATCTCAGAATTTTTGGCTGATTATACATTGACCTCCACTACTCACAAGCCATACACTCTAGTTACTTTTGTGTACTTTTATTATATATGATTTTCTGTTTTTAATCGATTTATATATGAAAGAAAACTTCACAGTATCGATTAAGATCAGACCCGAATTTATGATTTCATATAATTAAGGGTGATATTGAAGTTCACAGTTGAGCGTCAACACGCGTTCGAGTGCTGCCGGTTTTAAATCCCTGTTTTTCGTAAAACTGAATTTCGTATCGCTTTCCTCATTCCACGCCACATATATAGATGATCTATAATTTAGTAGTAAATATATAATGTACGTACCACATTTAATTTTGCTTGAGATGAATCTTCTTGTGAAGAAGAATACAGTGGAGCATTATGACCAACTTTTTTGTTTGCATCAAATGATCCATGGAAATCGTAGGTCATCAGATTTATAAAGTGCAGATATTTTGATACATCTCCAATTTTGTACGCTGCCGCAGTTGTCTCGCCAGCTCCAACTGCCGCAGACAAAATGAAGCTATGCTCATCGAATTTTTGTCTAAGTTCTTTCAACAATTGAACGTAATTTTCTTTATCTTGTAAAGTGGGATACTCCCAGTCAAGGTCGAAACCGTCGAAGTTGTGAGCTTTCAAGAATTGAACAATGTTGTCAACAAGTTTTGATCGCAGCGCTGTATCAGCTGCTACCCTATGAAATGTGTATCACTATTGTATTGTACATATTTTTTACATTATCATGAAAAGATTGTAGTATGAGAATGATAACCTACTTGGCATATTTCACTGAACCTTCATTCCAGCCACCCATGGCAACCATGATCTTAGTCGAAGGGCTCTTTTTTCGAAGCTCGGTGAATCTACCGAAGCCATCTTTACCTCCACCATCTTTTAAATCTTGCCATGGATCCAAAACTTTGACAGTAGCATCGTCAGAAAGTCCAACGAAAGAATAAATTAAATGACTGCATAGGGAGGGGTCAATCTTGGAAATATCAAACTGACCCTGGGACTGACGGTATACTGACCAACTACCAAAGTAACAAACGACTCTTTCTGAAAAATAAATACGTGGCCGAGAATTATAACTAGCTACAAGTCATTTTAATAGATAACTGAATTCAGTGAATTTAATTTATCTTTTACTTACTTTCAGTTTGGCGAGCAGCCACAAAAGCCAAACATCCTACAAGTGCTAAAAGCAACTGATGCATCTGTGAAACGATTAAATAAATATTCTTATAAAAATTAAAATTATTTTTGTAATCACAATATAATTGAATTGTAAGTATTTTTGAGTTTTCATTCTCGAAGGGAAATCGACTTGATCGTAAAAAAAGGACAAAATATATCTCTAGTCTTCTTAACAACTTTATTCAAATAAATAATATACTTAAAAAGTACTTATACTTACCTCGTATTTTTACTAAATATCTTCAAGAATATGACGAAGAATCACTAACGTATGATTACTGTATCATATAGCGCAAGCCTATTTATTGTTGGAATTTGAAAACATTTTGATGCCTTTGTTCAAATTAAAGTATCATTTGCATATCTAAAATAAATATTGCCTAAGTATGCTCTTATTTTAAATGAATAGTTCATTCCTAATTTACAAAGATTCAGATGCAAAAAGAAAACTGTACAAATGAAGACTTTCATTTAAAATGGTATATATTATCATATTTCTTCATATTTTATAGTGATCAAACTAATGTGTAAATTAAAAAAGCGTGATGTCAAACAGATGGTGCGTCGTGGCAAAAAAAAAGAAAAATCACGAAACATTTGGCTTGTTTTTATTAGAAGAGACCCGGCCAAAATATTTATACAATATACATATAATAATAGAAATTATTTATTTTTGACCATACATAGAAATTTTTTAAAAGCAACTTAATTAATCATACTCAACTCATTATAGTCCTGGGTGTAGCTATCCAAGACCTACATTTACAGCCTTCTTCACCTCCGTAAAAAATAAACCCGATCTTGTATCAATAATTTTATTATAATTACTATTACAGAACCCAATTTTAAATCAAAATGTATACCTTGTTTGGTAGCATAAATAAAAATAACTTGATGTGTGTACGCAAATTTAAAGGGGGTTTCTTTACTGACACATACAAGCTACTTTGAGTAATAGTAGTAGTATTAATAGTATAGTAAGATTTGACTAAATCAGATTGAGAGAGTAGCTGTCAATCTATGTATATAAAAAATATACATATTGTATTTCGGCTTTTCTTTAAAAAAATTTCCTGTTCGAAATTTGACACATTTCAACCCCGATTTCAAAAAAGGTTTTAAAAACATTTCCAGAGATTTCAATGGATTTCAAACGATTGCAAATATCTTATAAAGGTATAATGCATGCCAGAATTAAAAAGTGTTTGGACCCTTCTGGATATCTGATGAATTCTATTAGCCGCAAAAGTTCACGAAATAAGAATGTCGAACGCGCAGTTACAAACAAACTGTTATATATCTTCCAAGGCTTTACGGTTGCGAGGGCGCGTAAATATGTCGATATCCAGAGGTGATCTGAAAAGTTCCGAATGATTTTGCCTGAAGCGAACATCATTTTACTACTGGGTGGTTATGTAATGCCAATAAGGAACTTTAATACTAATTCAAGGGTAGGATAAAAAATATTCCTCTTAGTAATTACACTCCTTACATGTAAATATTGCACCTTTTATAACATTCACTGCTGGGGTTCAATTGAATTATTTCCCGAAACAGCAAGGATTCTTGTAAATCAAGGTTTTTACAGACAGTATCTTAATCTATTGTGTGTGCAGAATAGTTTTTTTCATCAAAACTGTATAGATTTTAGAAATCATATTTTCCCTAACATTTATAGAGTATGTATCAGTTAAAAAATATCATTATATTGTAATAAGGCATGCGTGTATAACATATTACGTTTCTACGTATTTCAGAATAAAAATTGGAATTTTGACGTAAGGGGAAAATCTGCTGCGTCGCAGGAAGAAAGTTCACAGAAGGAAGAAAAACAATTATTAAATATCGTACCTGTCTTGCCGATATTGCCAGGAGCACCTCTACCACCGAAACTTACAAAACGATCATACAGTTCACTAAGGTGTGCATTTATCGCGTTTATGCATCGTTCCTTTATCTTCAGATTCCAATAAATAATTCAGGATTTCTATTGTGTAGTTCCACTGGTTCAATTTTGAATGGAGACGATGCAGAAGTTGGCGGTTGTGATATTATCACACTGCACCAGTCTGGAGAGGGCAGAATGGTGCTGGCAACGAGAACGCTCGCTGAGCGAGAGAAAAATCCCGATAGGATTTCTCTTGATCGCAGAGGCTTGACAACATTTCCTAACATAGTTGACGAGCCCAAATTACGTTTGATATCCCTTCAACATAATTTACTTTCTAAGATCGAAGTTCATCACTTGACACAGCTTACGAAACTAGTATTTCTCGACTTGTATGACAATCAAATTGAAAAACTTTGCAACATGAATACGTTGGAAAACCTAAGAGTATTGTTAATAGGGAAAAATAGAATAAAAAAAGTCGAAGGATTGAAACAATTGAACAAGCTGGAAGTTCTTGACCTGCACGGTAATCAAATCACACAAATTTCAGGTTTAGATGAACTAAGTTCTTTAAAGGTACTGAACCTATCTGGAAACAACATCAAAGTCATCGGCTGTAATGATTTTCAAGGGCTTACATCTTTGAAGGAATTGAACCTGAGGCGTAATAAGATTAAGAAACTATTGGGGTTTGGAAATACCCCACAACTCCAAAAGGTGTATCTCAGTAACAATGACATTCACAGGTATGATAAAAAAAATTTAGTAGTGCGAAGTTGTTTACTATAAATTATTTTATTTCTTTAAGCTTTACAAAATTTTCTCTGCTATAGGATTGAAGATATGGGAAGTCTAGCTAATGCTCTACAGCTTAAGGAAGTAGCCATTGATGGCAATCCTGTAACTCTAATCGGAGAATCCGTATCGTTCTTGGTTTCCTATTTACCAAATCTACAAGTTATATCAACTATGCATATCACTGAACATATTAGAAGAGCTGCTATGGCCTGGCGAACAACAAAAGAACAATCAAATCCTGCTTTTCTTGATCTCAGCACACAAGTCTGTATTAACGTTCGGCGAGAGGAAGTTATTTCTAATGCAAAAACTAATTGGGAACTACTCAGATCTCAGGCCAAATGCTTTACTAATGGCGTCGGGAAACAAAATCCTATAAAAAGTGATCATGTTCGAGGTTTGCAATTGCAAAATTCAAAGGAGCTAGAAACTGTGAAACTTAAGGGATTAGGCAGGACAAAATCTGAAATATATGGAAGTTTGACTTCCATAAATGAAAATGTTGAAACTAAAAAAAAACATTTCAAAAAGCGGAGCAACTCCAGCGATAATATAGTAAAGTGCGAGAATAAGATAAATCCTCTCGAATTTAAACTGCCACCTGTTTTAGTACCTATTATTGATAACATTACAAGAAATAAAACAAATAAATATTTTGAAACCGATAAAGGTACTTGCTTTCAAAAAAATATCGTAGACTTTAATTCAGATAGTGAGAGAGAAAGTTCAGAGAGTCACGAAAGTCTCAAAAGTGGATTAAGGTGTCATCTGATAAATTCTAATAATCGAGCGATCTCTTTTGACTGTGACATCAGTAATGAACTACACAATAAAGAATCAACACTTGCTTTTGCCTTTGATTCAGTTAAAAATGACTCTAATGATTCTGAGAGTTATAAAGGAATTTTTAATAAAACTTTGAAATCATTTTTGCATCAAGAAGACATGATAAATGGCCTGGTCAAGTCATCATTGTCCTGCTCTCGACTCGAATCATTAAAATCAAAAACCAACAGTTTAGACAGTGCTAAGTCAGGTTTGAGTGATACGAGTAGTTCCTCCTTGAGTAAAGTTAGCTCTGAAGTGTCGCTTGAGATTCGAGATGAAAAAGACCGAGTAAAAAGTGCACAAGAAAAGAAGATAGTGTATTATAAAAGTAATAAAGCAGCGATAGTTCGTGCAAAGCACAAATTTATTCCACCGTCCAGTCCTCCACCTCAGTCGAATCCACCAAAGGAGAAGGAGCAAGGTATGATCAGTCAGGTACTAGTAAATTTTTCTTTCTGCAGTAAAAACAGACCAAGACAAGCTGAATTGAAGTTAATTTACTCTCTCAATCTGAATTAGTTAAATCTATAATTATGTAGTTAAATCTTACTAATTATTAGAAGTTTCTTACTAATTCAAATACATATTGCGTTTCTTATTTATCACAGCTGAATAAAATTGTATACACCACTATTCTTTATTTGAATAAACATGAGAATTAATAGACCTTCATCAATCATAGCTAAATACGTCTTATTACAATACTTGATTTTATGCTCAACAGGTGGTGATTATTTAATTGAAATCATCGGTCGATGTTTAAACATTTATGGTCAAGGCGCTTTACGCTTTATCGACCGACCATGGGATGCAAATAAAGCAAGTGAAGTAAATGTCGTTAAATTTAATTACATTCAATTTAACGGTGTTGCGCTAATGCTGAACAGGCTGAAAAATAGATTCTCAAATATTGAACACTACATCTTTAAAGAGACCAACATTAGTCACCTAGGTCAGCTGAATGCTTTGGCCGAAGTACAAGGGCTGAGCAGTTTCCAAATCGAAGCGGAAGGAAATCCTATTATTTCGAAGAATTGGAGAATGTATTCTGTTTTTCGCTTGGTTCATTGGGGACTTAAAACAATAAACGGAAATGAAGTAAGTTCATTTTTATATAACAACCGGCTCGAAAGATGGAAATTCCTTGTCTGTAAACAAACTTTATGTATACACTCTGAGATCACCTTTTTTTTTAAATACAGATAGCAGAAGAAGACATTCAAAATGCTGATCAGGAATATTCCGGTCTCGCTGATGTAGTTATGTGGTCACTACCAGAATCACTACTACAACCATTATTACAACGGTTACACTTGGAGAAAGCACAGTCACAAAATGGGGCACAATACACTGCCAAACAATTTTTATTCAGCAGCGATCCAGCTTTGCGAAACGTTGTTGCGAAGGAAGCTTTACAATGGAGAAGAGGCAATATCACTCAAGTGGGTTCGAAGAAATAACAGACTTGCAGGTTTCGTGATTCGAATTTGATAAAAGCTTTTAATCATTTTTTCTATGATGATTGCAAATATACGACTGATTCTCGCTCGAGTCCGAAAAAATGTAGTGTCATGTCGAGCTTAGGTTCAATACACTATAATAATAAACTGAATCGCCCAATATTTAAAACAAATCCAATACTTTTTTTTTATAAGGGTTGAAGATCGCCTAAGTGTTATTAAAAATATAACATATTTATCTCACGATGCTTATTTATTATTTCTATTTTCTTGTTAAAGGAGGATCTAATCTGGAGGCATAAGGGAAAAGTACACTTATCTCAATTAATCGACCAGACAATTGATGCAATACAAAAGTTACAAATCCTCGATAATGATTGGCCCAATATACTGTACGAAATAATTCGAGATACCTTAAAAGATTATTCAGATATGAATGTATATATGAAACAACGTTGTAATATTCTAACAGAAGAAATAAAGTAGTTGAAATTTGTTATACGGTGTAACGTTTAGTTTATTCTTAATTCGGGCATGAATCTAAAAATATATAACATAAAAACTTTGAAAGATCAAATTACTCATTGTGTTAAATATAATACATTCATTGTGAAATAATATTTTACAAAATAATCTGAGGGAATGATAAAAGGTCACTGCTATGCAATGAATTATCAGTTTAGTGTTTAAAACAGTGTAATTTTTGAGTTCATCATATTTAGGAAGCTAATATTTGTAAAAGAATTTTTCTGTTAAAAATAAATATTTATTCAGTTGTAAATGGCGATAAAATTTATCTGAAATTAGACTTTGGTTATCGTAGATACAAAATTCATATTAAGAAATAAAGTCATGCAGTTTATTCTTTATAAAAACAGCACAAAAAGGAATTTCTAAGTGTTATCAATCTTCCTATCGTCTTTCAATATAATATGTTATCTTAGTGTTCAATCGTATGTACACTACTCATTACTCAAGTTAGTATCTTCTGTGATTTCATTCCAAGGAGTTGGTTGAAGGATAATCAAAAGTAAAAGCGAAAAAATAAGTTGAAAAATCTAAAACTAAGTTTATAAAAAAGTATAAAAATGTGGAAAGCCTTTCTTTTAATCTTGATAGTTACAACGACTGCCACAAAGATTCTAAATGATACAGTTGAAGTGGTACGTATACTCATAAATATATATCTCGAAATAATTTTCTACTTTAATTTTTATAATGTAAAGTTGTAATAAATTAGCTTGCTATTAATTTGAAATTACAAAAAATACATCTAACTCGGATCAGTATTGTAAAAAATTCTGTACATATTTTAACCCTCTATTATTCTTGTTAAATCTTTGAATAAAGGTCTTCAAATATCTTTAAGATGAAATACTTTATTACTTATTTTCAACAATATTATGATAAGAGCAGAGCGTGTCATTGCAGTTTGCAACCCAAACAAAACCATATTTACTAGAAAACTTTAATAGCTTGATAAGCTGTAATAAAAATCTGACAAAAGCAAGGCCGTAGCCAGAAATCGTGTGTCTTTCTTCAATGCTTGGAAAACAAAGGACAATTAAGTAGAGGGATTTGATCCCCCTATTTGTTCTATTTGTTTTCCAAGCATTGAAGAAAGACACACACGATTTCTGGCTACGGCCTTGGACAAAAGTAGCTAGAAAGTTTATTTTATATTGAACACTCTGATAAAAAATATAGATACAAGGAATTTTACACCGTATATATACCCACTGGGTATTTAGTTTTTTGATAGTATATACGGTGTAAAATCCTTGTATCTCATTGTTGTTTGATAGTTTATATGCTCTATGACCGGTAATTTCTCTTTGACCGGTAATTTAGTTTTAAATATTTTTAATTATAATTACAGGAAAGATTAAACGTATCTTATAGTTTTGATATCGACTACGAAAATGATCAATTTCTTCTTGATGGTAAACCTTTTCGATACGTTTCCGGCAGTTTCCATTATTTTCGAACACCAAAGCTTTATTGGAGAGATAGATTGAGGAAAATGAGAGCTGCTGGATTAAATGCGGTTTCAACGTAAATATTTACTATGTATACTTAAGTAAGTATTTACTATATATATATATACTTAATCTTATTATTGGAATTCATTTCAGGTATGTAGAATGGAGTTTACATGAACCTGAACCTGGTAAATGGAACTGGAATGGTGACGCAGACCTTCTTGAATTTTTAAAAATTGCTCAGGAAGAAGATTTACTTGTGCTACTGAGACCTGGTCCTTATATTTGCGCTGAAAGAGATTTTGTAAGAAATTGTAATGTAAAATTGCATTGTTTAATTGTAAAATAATAGCACAGTAATATTACTAATTCAAGCTCGCAAACATCATTGCAATTAGTATGAAAACGAAAAAATTGTGTTCGTTGTTCGCTGACAATAATTAATTAAATTTAATAATTTATTTATAGGGTGGATTTCCAACTTGGTTACTAAGCATTTTACCAGATATCAAGTTGCGTACAAATGATAGCAGTAAGAAAAATTATATAAGATATACACGCAGAAAAAAAGTTTGTTTGAATCAAATAAACGTATATATATTTGTTATAGAGCCAACTAAAAAATGTCTATGTATATCAAAAAATATCTATAACAAATATACGTTTATTTGATTTTCGAATATTTTTTTCTCAGTGTACTAATAATAAAATTAAGTATGTTCTTAGAGCCCTCATGTGCTTATACCCGCCTATACAAATATATGCTGCATATAATATAAGTTTAACTTTCATTTTCTACAGGGTATATGGAATACGTAGAGAAATATTTGAAAGAAGTATTAACAAGAGTGAACCCCTATTTAAGAGGAAATGGAGGGCCCATTATTATGGTGCAAGTATGTTTTTCATATCAATATCCAGCATTAGTAAGGCCAATACATATACTTTAAAACTCGCACCTATACTATTTTTCGCAGGTGGAAAATGAATACGGAAGTATTAATGCATGTGATGTTCAATACAGGAGCAACCTTAAAAGTATTTTTCACCGATATGTTGAATCGAAAGCAGTCTTATACACCACTGATGGTCCTCAGAATTTCATGCTTCGATGTGGATTTATTCCGGGTGTTTTAGCGACTATAGATTTTGGATCGACTAATAATGTAACCAAATATTTCCAAACGATGCGAAAATTTCAACCACGGGTACTCATTTTCTCGTTTTTTAATTTTTAATATTTTAATTTTATTTAACAAATTTTTTTGATGATTTTTGGACCCTCCCTCCACCCTTGTAACAAGGGGGTGGGTTCAAAAGGTAATAAGAATGGGGGTCATGATTGAGATCCCAAGATCTCAAGATCCCTGTATAATAGATATATGCTTCAAATTTTTAATAGGGACCCTTGGTGAATTCCGAATTTTATCCTGGATGGTTGACTCATTGGGAAGAACCTTTCCAGAAAGTACCAACAATAGAAGTTGTGGAAACATTAGATGAATTATTGGCTCTAGGAGCCTCAGTAAATATATATATGTTCTATGGTGGTACGAATTTTGGCTTCACATCAGGTAAGAGATTCTTATTCTTTAACTAATATCTTTACTTTAACGTAAATATTGGATCTTAAAGGTTTAAATCTCTTATACTGTTATAGGTGCAAATACTGATCCTGCATATAGACCTCAACTGACTTCATACGATTACGATGCTCCTTTGACGGAAGCTGGAGATCCCACACCCAAGTACTTCGCAATTAGAGACGTAATAGCAAATGTAAGTAACTCTAACACTAATTTGTGTTGTTGCAAATAATTTTACATTAATATATAATGTTCATTTACGTTTTCTTTTAGTATTTACCTTTGCCAGATTTACCGATACCAACTATCTCAACAAAAAAAGAATATGGCACGCTAATTCTAGAACCTGTCATCAGATTGTTCGATCCTTTGGCACGAACATTACTCAGTTCAATAACTGTTCAGAGAAAAATACCACCAAATTTTGAGGAACTAAAATTATCATTACAACTAGTTCTCTATGAAACTTCTTTACCCATGAGTTATAAAGATCCTACGATTTTGGAAGCTATCGTCCATGATAGAGCCTATGTTTACACAGATTTACAACCAACTGGTATTTTAAGTCGCACTCATAAGAGATTTAGTATACAACTACAAAATTATACTCGAAAACACTTGGCTCTGCTCGTAGAAAATCAAGGCCATATAAATTACGGAAATTATATAAAAGATTTCAAGGTATGATTTATATACTTCAGAATAAAATTGTATTTTTATACGATTCAAAATTGGGAATATGTATTTGTATTCAAGACAAGGTTTTTAACTAAGTTTTAGTAATATGAGATGTATAATTATTTCAGGGTCTATGGAACGTGACGGTGAACAAGAATAATCTTTCAATGTGGAATGTGACTGGTTTCCAGTTAGACAACATCAAGCCCCTTCGTAAAATTGTCAACACTTCTTTAGAATTGGAAGATTTTCATCGAGGACCTGTTTTTCTTCGAGGAAAGTTTAATATCAAGGGAGTACCTGCAGACACTTTTCTTGATACGACAGGATGGGGAAAGGGTGTAGCTTACATAAACGATAACAATCTTGGTAGATACTGGCCTTTAGCCGGTCCACAAAAAACTCTATATGTGCCGGGCTCTTTCTTGAAGGAAGGTGATAATGAACTCATTTTATTAGAATTGCAATATGTACCGAAATCTCGAAGTATAAAATTTCAGTCTACTCCCTGTTTCACTTATATATAATAATACCATTTCTGAATAAGATCGCAATTCGGATTCTCTGTATGATTTATAGCTCCTATTATTTCCAATTTGTCTGACTATCCCTGCTTAAAATGTCGGGTTGAAATCAGAAAGAAATCGGAAATAAACTGAGTAAATACCCATTTGGAGTTTTATCTGATTCTATAAGGTTTTTAATCGGTGTGTAATTTAGATTTACGCGATCCACCCGGATCTATCTGGATGTTATCGGGGAAATTTTAACAAAATATAAGTTGTGAAAACATTGTACTCGGTTCTACCCGGTTTCTATCCGTCGATTGGAACCAGAAAATGACACAAAA
>CAJFCO010000141.1:1449952-1466274 GCA_904066015.1 Synergus gifuensis
TATTTGCATATACCAAACTAGGTTTCCACCTTGTTCTTATCCGGTCACCATACGGTACTTTGAACTGATGAGAATCACAAGAACAAAATGCATCTTTTACCCGAGTCTACCCGGTTTCTATCCGACGCATGGAACCAGAATTAAACAAAAAAAAAAGTTTTAACCCGGATTCTATCAGGTCTCTATAAGCAAAGCTTATAGAGATATTTAATTTGTTTTAACATGTTTTATTTAAATATTATATTATAACTGTATCATTTGATTATTTTTAATATTTTAATTTTTAAGATTTCGTTATTATCCGTTCCTATCCGGTATATACCCGGTATCTATTTGCAAATACCAAACTAGGTTTTCACCCGGTTCTTATGTGGTCACCATACGGTACTTTGAACTAATGAGAATCACAACCCTGCTAAAAATGTCGGAAATAAAACATATAGAAATCGGATATAGACCGAATACAAACCGGGCAGGAAAAATTTGCTTTTTATCCAGTTCTATCTTGCTTCTATCCGGTCTCAGATACATATTTTCGGAATATATCCGGTTCCTATCCGAGAAAGATGATCAAAAAATATATAGTGGAAATATTCTTTCTGCTTCTATCCGATTTTTATCCGACAAAATTAACCAAAAATTAAATATTTGCAAATAACAAGTTCATTTTTATCCATTTTCTATCCGATTCCTATAAGGGTCTTGACGCTGGTGATTGTCTTCGACGGAAGTGTACAATCTACCCGGTCCTATCCGGTTTCTAGCCGACAATACTAAATACTAAATGCAAATGAGTCTTGGAAATTCTCAATAATAGTCTAGGAAAAATAGTTTTTTATTTACTATATAAAATTTAAGTAAGAAGCTAAGTTCAGTTCACGACAAATTTCAAAACATTGTTGGAAAATAATGCGTGTTGATGTGCGCAATCGACCATCAACCAGTAGAGCGAAAAATAAAGTGAATAAGTGTATACTTATATAAAAGAAAAAACTCACGAAATCTTAAACATTAAAATATTAAAAATAATCAAATGATACAGTTATAATATAATATTTAAATAAAACATGTTAAAACAAATTAAATATCACTTGGGTCACTGTGACGTTTCTCACAAGCGGTGAAAATTTGGCTAGTTAATATATAAAGACCATTTCGACCAGTATACCTAGCGTGCGATATTCTGCGTTAGAGAATTGCGTTATATGTAGTAGTGTTCAGTTAGGTATAGAATTAGGTTTGTGTGCATTAGATAAGTGACGATTACGTTTCTCGTGTGTGTGATGTGAACTTGGACACAAAAGACGTGAACTTGGACACAAAATCCTATCCAAACCGGATAGTACCATATAGGAACCGAGTACGAATATTTTTCGGACCCGTCTACAAACCGGATAAAAATCTTAAAAGACCAGATAGGGGGGGTCCCCACGTAGGAACCGGGTACAAATATTTTATCAACTCAGATAGAATCCGATGAAGTACCGGGTCAAAACCGGGGACAAAAACCGTATACAATTCTAATAGCGCCAGATAGGAACCGGGTGAGAATATTTTTCGGACCCGTCTACAAACCGGATAAAAATCTTAAAAGACCAGATAGGGCCCACGTAGGAACCGGGTACAAATATTTTATCAACCCAGATAGAATCCGATCAAGTACCGGGTCAAACCCGGGGACAAAACCGGAAACAAGGCGGATAGTAGCGTATAAAAACCAATGTCTACCCGGTTCTTATCTGGTTGTATCCGTCATTTTAAGCAGGGATACAATGAACTTGATCTATCCGGATCTTACGCGATATATTCTTCATAATTCTTAGAAGAGATCTTTTTGCCACATCGATCATAATATAAAATAAAAAAGGGTGTAATAATATATAAGTATTGCTTATATATACTTATATAGAAATATATAAGTATTGCAGATATGTATCTGAAATTTCGCTTATGTAGAATAACATGTTTAAAATTAGGTTTTTGGTTGAAATAAAAGATGAAGCACAAAAAACTTTTTGTAAGGAAAAAGTTTGAATTCCTGGTCAACTTTAAAATTGTACGACTCACTGATCCGACTTAATCGGCTTTTGTTTCACAAGGGGACGGAAACAATTTTTCATATATTTGTCCACCTAGATGAATTCGCAATGCTTTTGACCAGAAGTTTGGATTTTTAATTTTTCGCTAACTTTTTTTCTTTTATTATTACGCTTAATTATAAGTTAAGCTTTCAATTAATGCAAGTTTGTTAGTGATTTTCAAAGATAAGAGAGTTCATACAAAATCCTAAGGTGAGGTATTTTTAAAATCTATCAAATTACGTTATGCAATGTTGAGTATTATTATTTGATTATAAATTTGATGCTATTTTCTAGATAAAAATGATAATAATCATCCGAAGTTTATTTATAATATTTAAAAAAAAAATTTAGTGACTGTTTTCCATTAGAAAAAATTATTTTTATCATCGCTATCACTGACATCATGAGATTAGAGGAATACATGTTCAATACTTGTTATCTGGAATCGGTCTCAAGATTTTATGATTTATTTACGACGGAGATATATTAGTCTGCGAATTGAATCGGTGCTATTCATTTGGACGAAATCCAATTAATTACTCTTAATGGTAATTTTCCAGAAATTCTTCTTGTATAGTTTAAATTTCGAAATTAGAAAGAAAAGTCAATTTATATCCAAAATTAAGTAATCACGTTTTTAATAAAAAAGAAAAAAAATTATCTTTTGATTTCAGATGCAGTGGTTAACACTAATTATAATTAGTGTTATCGTGGCTATCGTGGCTATTGTTGGCGCTTCACCTAATGAACGTGAGTATAATTTTTATGTTTAAATATTTGTAACGTTAATTTTGGTAAATATTTTTAAATGACGATTAATCTCCTATAATATCTTTTGTTTACTTTCAGAAAAAATTGTTTGCTATTTTGGTAGCTGGGCTGTTTATCGCCCATCAAATGGTCGTTTCGATATTGCTGATATCGACTCAACTCTATGTACACATTTAATTTACACCTTCGTTGGACTTTCGGAAGATGGAAATATAAAAGTTTTGGATTCTTGGCAGGATTTGCCAGATAACTATGGAAAGAATGGTTTTGGAAGATTCAATGCCCTTCGTACTCAGAATCCTTCCGCTAAAACTTTGGTCGCAATTGGCGGCTGGAATGAAGGTTCCACTAAATATTCCAGGTTTCTTTTAAAACTTTTTAGTGACAAAACATATAGCAGCAATATCGAAAAAGTGATTTCAAAATGTGGATCGCAGATTTATATAATTAGAAATTTTTCATCAAATCAAACTTTGATACCCATGCTTCTTCCAGAATATTCAGTAATCCATCTTTACGACAAGTATTTGTCAATAATGCCCTAAAATTTGTCAAGAAATATGGATTTAATGGGTTAGATCTTGATTGGGAGTATCCAAATCAACGTGGTGGACAAGCTGAAGACGTTGAAAGTTTTACGTTACTTGTAAAAGAACTGAAAGAAAAGTTCGCTCCAGAAGGACTTCTTCTGAGTGCTGCAGTTGCTTCTGTTGAATCATCGGCGAGCAAATCCTATAATATTAGAGAATTTTCAAAATATATTGATTTTATCAATGTAATGGCTTACGATTTACGTGGATCTTGGGATGAAGAAAATGAAATTGGAATAAACGCTCCACTTTATCCTTCTTCAAATGAAAACGATCAGAAAAGAGCATGGAATGTTGTATGTACATACTCCTTTTGAATATAATACTGATCTACGATCAAATGTCGGATAGAATATTTGAAGTAGATTATATGGATTTTTATTCAAGATTTAATGCAATTTTTGGAAATATATTCTTTATGGAAAAATATTTTTGACTTATAGTCTTGGGATGTATCAATATAAAGTAAATGTGGATCGTTTTATCCGACATACTATATGCAGTGATGGTTTACAAATTAGAATAAAAATCTGTTATCTATTTTAATAGTAATAATTTCAGGATAATATTGTGAAGTACTGGTTAAGTGAAGGAGCACCTCCGGAAAAAATTATCCTTGGGACTGCCTTTTATGGCAGGAGTTTTACACTGGCTGATCCAAACAGGCATGATGTTGGTGATCCTTTCACTGGACCCGGAAGTGCTGGCAAATATACGAGAGAGGTGGGAATGTTAGGCTACAACGAAATTTGTGAGCTGCATAAAACTCAGAGCTGGAATATTGTATTCGATACAGAACAGCGTGTTCCCTATTGTTATAGCGGCAACCAGTGGGTTGGATACGACGATGTTCGGTACGTCTCAAGTATAAAGAAAATTCATGAGTTTCTATAAACAATTAGACATACTGTGTTTTGTTAATTAAAAATTTCCGAATAATATTATATAAAACTGTTTTTTTAGCTCATTAAGTGAAAAAGGGGAGTACATCAAAAAGATGAATTTGGGTGGAGTCATGTTGTGGAGCATTGAAACTGATGACTTTAAAGGAATTTGTGGAGAGAGATACCCACTTCTGAAGACATTGAATAGCATTCTTCGTAATGGATTACCAGTGACTCCTTCTGTTCCACCTACGACCGAAAACCAAGAAAAACCTACGCAACCTGATGTAACAACGGAAAAGCCTGAAGAACCAGAAAAACCAATTCTTCCAGTTGATCCCTCCCAAATTTGCCAACGTCCGGGGTATGTACGAGACCCTGAGGATTGTAGCGTCTTTTATTACTGCCAACTTATTGGAGAGAGCTATGAACTTTCACGTTTCCAGTGTCCTCCTGGCACAGCTTTTGACCCAAAATTTTTAGGCTGCAATTTTGAAAATTTAGTAGAGTGTTGAAAAGACTTTTTAAAAAGTATTAAATGTCAAAAATAAATCAATATATCACAGATCAAAATGCTGTTTCATGTAGATTGAATTGTCTACGCACAATCGCATAAAAGAAAATTTAAAGAACTATCTGTCATGGTACGATAATTTATTTATAATAATTCCAGAACAAAGCAGACATATATGTCTGTTACATTGTATTCCGGTGATGTATTCCTTTATGTACCATAGACATATTTCTTATATTGTATCATAAGAAAATCGATAGTAGAAGTTATATTTTATACATGTGTATCGTATGCGATATCGTAAGATTATCTTACATTATTACATTAGTACTAATCATATAAATCTGTGATACGATGCAATTGAAATAGCACCGAGTTCCAAGTTCAGTGACGCTGACACTACTAGTAATTCTGCAAATATGCACATAAGGTGCAGGTATCTGGATCTCTCGTATCTCATATCTTAAAGGTTAAATACTTTTTAAAAGAAAAAGAAAAACTGTGAAGCCATCCATTTCTAAACGATTTGTATGAGTTGTAATTTTTGTAAGATTTCGTTGGCCCCTATCGACTCGTGACGATTAACATCCTAATTTTTTGTCGTAATATTGGCTTTGCGTGAAACCAGAACCTCCATTTTGATGAAAAAAAAAAAAAAAACAAAAAAACAAACTCTGAACTAATATTGTAAACTATCAGGGAAACCGTTTATTTAAGAATCTATTGTTATGTGAAACGATCAATTATCAACTTTCAGTAAATCAAGAATTTATCGTTATCATTCCAATTCACTTGCGCACTTGAAATTATTATTTGCGTCTTTTGCTTAAATTTGATTGAGCGAACAAATTCAATTCAGTGACATCAAGACACCAAACAATGTTTGGAGATTCAACGATTCAACGTTTTCTCAAAAGAAAAACTTCGTAGATAAAAGAAATAAATTCTGGGTTAGCATTTACGGAGATTGGTAAAGATGCTAGTTGACTTCAAGATCACTGTCAGCTTGTTCATCTTGCTCGCTTTCATCATCTTCATCTTCCTCTTCTGAGAAGTATTGTGAGGGTGGGGATAACGGGTCTTCAGAGAGCGATGTTTGAGAAGATGAAGGTGGTCTGGAGGTACCTTCTAATTTCACTTCAAATTCATCCATTGAGGTACTTGGACCGGGAATTGTTACCGGGATAAACTGATCTAAATCTCCGGATGCCATCTCTGTTAGAAAAGAAAATGGATTTCAAAAAAATGGAAAAAATTGTATTTTTCAATGAAATGTGGTAATCATCATCAAAGGAAAGAAATTTCCAACTCAAGGTTTTCAAAAATTAAAAAAAAAAAGGATTTCATGAGGCACCCTAATACTTACGTTCCACGTATTTTTCCAAAGATTTTGGAACCATTGATTTGGCCTTTTGCATATCATCACTTGAACATTCACCTTTATCTAGACCTAAAACCAAACATCCAATTCATCATTTAAAAATATATATTTGACCAAACTTGTAAAACTTGATTAAGATATGTAAGAAGAATTGTAATTACCAAAGGCTAAACCCATTCGTTTTAGGACCTCAATATCGTCATGAATCTCGAATTTGTCGTTAAAATTAAACAGGTACTCAGTTCTGTAAGTCATTTTGTAAAAAATTATCAGTTAAAAAAAAGTTTAAACCTTAGACGCCAGACGTCAGTGTTTCGAACGCCCCCTTTTACAGGGACAAAATGTTCTCTAATTCGATACACTTGACAATTTTTTTTTAATCTATGAAAAATAGACTACTAATAAAATAAAATAAAAAAATGAAGGACGTACTTTTCGTCGTTAATACAGCAGTCTATAACAGTTTTCTTGCTGGTGTTGACTATGATAAATGGCAACTGAATAGCCGAATTGGGCTTGGGAGGTCCATAAAGTTGTTGGTGGATGCGGTTTCGTTCAACCAAATTTTTGAAGGAAATGTGTTGAAGGATAAGTTGATGAAGTTGCTGTGTTTTGGCTTTAATTCTTTCTATTTTCTTTTTCTTATCTTTCTCTAAAGACATACACTCTTGCAACGAATTTGTAGGCAATCCTAACCACCTAATTTCTTTCTTTTCCTTTGAAATAATATTCATAGCCATTAAGACGTTCAAGGCATCGTAAACTCGCCTTCTTATATTCTTCTGATCATATTGCTGCAAATAAAAATAATGAATAATGAATTAATATATAAATGTTTATTTCAATAATAATATTAATAATAAAAATTTGCAATAATTAAAATCAATAAACCTGGTCAGTTAATGAGTTTACGTGGGCAGGATTAGTAAATTCGCCGACTAACTCATCCGCCACTTCGTTGTATGACGTGGTCCCTTTTTTCTTCACCTTTTCGCACACTTTCATGGAAAAGTGTCGCAAACCTTTCCCGACTTTTTCCGTTTTTCGTCTTTTGCTAAAATATTACATGGAAAAAATTGAATTGTATAATTTGGATCAAAATTGCTGAAATTTAACTAAATAAATATTAAATTGTTCTTACTCTGGAACATAATCTACACTTTCTGGGTCATGGCGTTTTCGCGCCCCACTGTGATCCAAAATTGGACTTATAAATGTCTTTCCTGACATATCTTTGACTATCTGTTGGTTGCTAGTTTGCTGCTGTTGCTGTGACGCTATTGCTTGTTTTATGTCGCTCTGTTATAACATTATATAACATTAGAAAAAATTAGAAAAATAATTTTGAAAGATTTCAAGAATATTACAAAAAAATTTCAATGCTTTGAAATTCTTTAAAACCAGATCGGCGCTAACTTATGGCAACCCTGTAAACAATGTAATTCAAATAAAATCAACGTACCATTTGAGCTGATGTAAGCTGTATTGTCTTCGTCATTACTGAATCACCTGGTTTTACTGATGATACTTTTGCATTTTGTAACGGTATTGTCACCAGACCTATGAAAACAAGTTTAAATTTAAAAGAATTATCAAAAATACATAAAAAAAAAAGCTTTAATTTAATTTGTAAAAAAAATCTTTTACATCTGAAAATCTTAATTCCTGAACTCAAATACTTTAATCAAAAACTAATTTGAAAAAAAAAAAGAACTTTGACATGACCCTAAAATATTTTTCTTTTAAGATTTCATCCTTAAAATAAACATACATATAATATTCTCGAAACAATTTTTGTGATTAATTTTTGGTCCCTTTGTGTACCAAGATCAATAAAAATAGTCTGATGGAAACTCTATAAGAAATCTAAAATATTGATTTTATTTTTGATACTTACGTTGACCTGGACTTGATGGACTCTGAAGACTAATTGTTCTTAAGACTTGTGTTCCAGAAGACAGGACCTAGGCGAAATAGAATATTATGTAACAAGAATGCAAAATCAGTAGGATTATTAGTTACTGGCTTTCAGCCAAGCTGAAAGTAAAAAGTGCACTTTTATATCAAATGCTTTAAAAGTATTCTTTCTTGTTTTGTCACCAGTTGCTGTCGCTAAAAGACCTACTTTAGGTATAGAAAACAGGCGTTATAAGACGAGTAAACATGCTTTTGTTACATAAAATATATTAATGTGTAATGAAATATATTCATCAGGGTTTAAAATTTTTTAAATTTTGAACTACGCATACTCCTTGTAAATCAACCATCAAAAATTATTTTTTCTATAACTATTGTAATTCTATGACTATTCGTAAACAATGCAAACTTAAGTTTCATTAGACCCTGATATTAAGCACTTGCTTTCAACCAATTATTTTCCTTTAGAATATTGTATATACAAAAGAAATGTTTGTTATTTAATTCCAAAATCTTACCCGAGATTCTTGTCCAGGTGCTTTGAAAACTTTGAGGCCCCCTGTATTTGTTGTTCCAACAATACCACTTAATGGCTTGTTCGGAGTGCTATGTACTACTTTGATTACCTGTGGATGGCCTGAAACAAATAATGGTATATCAATTTACCGTTTTTGGTTAGTTTCAGACTGGCTAATCCTATCCTATATAATATAACTATTAAAAATAATTATGCAAAATTGAAAAGAATTTAAAAGACATACAAAAAATGGAGAGAATTGTAAAGATAATTAAACGATAAATTGTTGTTAACCAATATATTTCGCGAACATATCGAAAAGTTGGATTTTTTTTACAAGATACAATTTCGACTTTTCTCTTTAAATAGAAAATATTAAAAATTGAAATTTTTTTCAATGAGAAAGTACACTTTTATTTTGTACAGTTGCCATTATATTGCGAAAATACAACTAATTTGAATATTTCTTGAAAAAAATAAAGACCATTGACATTTCAGGTTATAAGTAAAAAATGGAAAGGAATTGTACAAGAATTGTGGAACAGGAACCTTTAATTGTGGTTAACCTCCTAGGGACATATTTGGCAAAAAATCGAGGCCACCGATGTTCTTGAAGTGCTTCTATGGCGTTATTAGAATCGAAGAAAAATGTACGGAAAATAAGTGTGAGACTGAAATAAATGGAAGAAATGAAAAAAGTGAAATAACCCAAATACCAAGCTCATTGGAAAGATAAGAAAAAATGTGTATAGGGTGTGGGATATATACGGTGTAATAAAAATGATACATTGAGAAGAGAGGAAAAGGGGAAATCAGGGAAAACGGAGTATTCTTTTGTTTTCATGTGATTAAAACAATTAAATTGAGAGGTTGTAAATTAAAGTATAGGTATGTTGAATGTTGGCGCGCACTTGTGTAACTTACCGTTGGCATCGTGTATCAGAAAATTCATTGTTTTGTTTTGCTGTGTCATCATTGGTATCAATGAATCAATGAAATGTTAAGAAAAAGCCTTGACTTTTCTTGAGAATGACTGAGAAATAAAATATCCTAAGTAGCAATTCGACAATCCGGCAATTTGGCTATTGCATTATGCTCTCGACGTATCACGAAAATGGCGACTCCGGTGGGATGGATAACATTTACGTGAATAATTGTCAAGATTTGCGATTCGAAAAAAAACTATGGAACGCGGATTTTCAAGCTGGAAAGATGACAATTCCACAAAATGGGTTTCAAGCTTTCACTGGCTTTATTGGCGCATAATATCGCACAATAGGAAAATTTCTCTTTCTCGTGCAAACAGATCACAGATATAAGCTTGGCGCACTTGGCGGCTGCAGGGTTGCATGGACAAAGCAAAACAGCTGATTGGTTAGTTGGCTGGCTTGCACTTGTGAACGTTTATTTCCCCGCACGGTTTTACCGCCATGAAATGTACAAACACAGTGTTGCCAAAATTTAAGGCTCTTCCACACCTTGAAAACTTGCTTCCGCATTTTTAGGCGGGAAAACTTGAATTACAATTATTTTATTTACATATCAATAGGAAAATATTTAGCGGAACGATGCTTTCTTTATTGCAGTTGTAATTTTTATATAACTCCAATAAAGAAAATATCGTTCTGGCAGGTTCTATTAATATCCTTCTGCTGAAGCAAAGATATTTTACCTTTGTGCTGAAGTAAGCGTGCTTGGTTTGCGAAGTGTGAAAGAGCCCTTACAGACAATGACAGGGTTGAGAAAGGTAAGTAAAATTCTCGAGAAATGACAATTTAGACAATTAGGGTTGTAAAGCGAATTAATTAGCAAGCGAAAGCTCACCTATCTATTGTTTCAATCACGCCTACAAACCTAATGACATTTCAAAGTTCAAGCAAAGAATCTGTTTCGGGGAAATGGGATTTCGGACAAATGAATGCTACCCAACTCTGGTAGTACAACCATCCACCAATTAAATGATACGTCTATGGTCTATTCCTGAAGCCTTCATTTTAAAAGTGCTTGTTGAATGGTAGAGGAAAATTGCAAAGTAGCAAATAGGAAACAGCTGACTCGCTGACTGTTGCAGAAATGCAGAAAGCCCTAATAGTTGATACACCCACTATTATTGTCATGGCCGCTCTCATCCTCTCAAACATTTCGAATAAACCGTATCTAAATTTAAACATGTTTATTTTCTTGATTGGTTAACAAATAACGTGGATTTTTAATACTCTACTTGTCATGTGTAAATAGTGTCCAACAGTTTTTTAAAAAGCCTGTTTGAAAAATCAGAAGATTTATCTCCGGTACATCAAGGGATGTCATAATGACGCCAATCAAAGATAACCAAGATGTGGCATGCTTTTTGGTTACTAAACACTCATGGAAGGGAAAGTAAGTATTTGTACTTGTCGTTCAAAGTGTCTGCAAGTGACGTCGGTAACATTTGACAGGTACTTACGCAGGTACACATGGCTACACAACTACCTCTTTTACGTTTGACGTTTCACGTTGGATCCTGCCAATAGCGCCATCTAATCTTTTTCACGATTTTCCTCAAAAATTCTGTTCGTATTAAGGGAGTTGGGTCCAAGTTCTAACTTTAAAATTGGATTTCTTCATTTTACTTAATAGAAACTACAATAAAATATTTTTTGCTCTATAGCGCTACTTTTTTTTCTTTGAAATAGAAGTTTGTCTATATCTATACCGCACAAAAATATGTATCTATAATCAACATCGTTAAGGTTGTTGAATTCAATATTTATGATGATAGAATATCAAATGTTAATTCTTTTAACATTATACAATTCAACAATGTTTAGTACTAAACTATAAGGCCAAAAATCACATGTTCAAAAAAAATAAAACCCAAAAGTTAAGGTCTATTATCATATAAGAACCAAAGATAGCCCAAAAATAAGGCAAAAATAATGTTTCAGGTACAAACGTATTTTCTCAATTGGATCCATGGGAATTACAACGTATAACCCAAATAATTTGGAAGTCACCAATAAGTGGGAGTATACAGATTTTATAAGTATACAGCCAACAAACCGTAATCAAGTTGGTTCTTTGGAGTTTAGTATTACAATGCGTAAAGATCGAAAAGTTGAGACAATGAAATTCAGCTCTGAACACAGATCGCACTTATTAACAGAAGCTCTTAAGTATAGAAATCAATTCTCTGAGAAGCCGAAAGAAATTTTGGTAAATATGTAACTTATATTTATTTTTATGACTAGCTGATGTGGAAGAATGCAAAAGATGCATGATATCTTTACAAAAAAGATATTTCCGCTTGAATACTGTATATTCTATATTTGTTTATATTTGCAGAAATTTTCAGCATACAAGCATCACTGGTCCGACACAAGATTGCCTGTAGTATTGGAAGTTACTCCATTCAGTCTAGATCAGCTCGATCCAGCCACAAATATGATACTCGCCAGTTATTTCTACAAAGATTTTGAAGGACTTGCTACTGTAAAAGATTACCCAAATGGTTTCGTAATAGTTTATGGCGGCTTTGGGCGCTTACATTTGTTCGCTTCACAACACATGGAAGAGATTAAAAGGAAATTACTGGAGTCCTCATTAAACAATTTGGGAATAAGTATAAAGGTTTTAAAAGAGCCAATACAATTGGATGACTTCGTTACCCAAAGATTCGGCAAATTCAGTGGAGATGAACATATTACAAGCGTATCGGAGTTTACTGTACACAAAAATTCATCCAGACACTTGGATCCTCAGAGAAGAACACTTTGCCTCTCGGAAACGTGTGTGTTGGAGAGAGATCCTCAAACTTACAGCATTTGCACATTGAGACCGCTGTCGGACATTTACGCTCTTGTCCGAGACAATCGGAACCCACAATTGTTTACTATACAGTATCTGAATGGCCAAATGCGCAGTTACACGGCAACAGATAGAGATTCTTTATTAGCATCTTTACTTGACGGCGTCAGAGCCTCAGGCAACAGGGATGTTCACATAAGAATGTTTCCGATTGCAAGAGGAAAGCGCTTAGGTCCTTTTAACTTATCTGTAGAGGAAGAAGTCGAAAGCAATCATCTTAAGTTTCTTCAGCAACCACCTGGTGGTAGAAATTTTGCAGAAATATTAGAAAGATTCAATGCAAATATTCCTTACAATGGCCTTCAGTACATAACACAAGAGGTAAGTATCTTTTGCAATTTGTACTTTTTCTTTTAATAGGAAATCACAATTAAAATTGCCGGATTAACTGACTAACAGGCTCAAAGTGTCCGCAAGTCAGGGAAAACAGGGGCTAAAATCTTTTTCCACCCTATTTTCTTAAAGTGATAAGATTTTAAGCTTTTTCATCACAAGCTGTGTCGTATTACACAACATTTTAGGTACTGCTAAAGAATGTTAACCGAGGGTCGAAATTTGTCTTATTGTTAATCTGGCACTGACAATTAAATATAGTACTAGTTTGGTTCATTTTGAGCGGTTGAGCGGTTGAAAATAAAAAGAAATTTCCTGAGA
The DNA here is from genome assembly GCA_904066015.1 of Synergus gifuensis. Classification (NCBI taxonomy): domain Eukaryota; kingdom Metazoa; phylum Arthropoda; class Insecta; order Hymenoptera; family Cynipidae; genus Synergus; species Synergus gifuensis. The sequence continues at coordinate 1,463,108 of CAJFCO010000141.1, forward strand.
AATTGATTAAATTTCTTCCCCCTTAGGAAACTGAACCGCTTGACTGGACCGTAACTACGGTACAACTGCGATTACACACTGTTTTAAATAAATACTTACAGGGAGGACTCTTTACTGAAAACAAAGATAAAGTGATTCTCAGTGCGTTAAATGCCTTGGTGAGCAAAGAATTGGAAACCAATAGTGAGATGGAGGCACAGTTTCATGCGATCAGAAGACTCGTTGCTAGTAAAGTTGGTTTTGCGGCCTTCACAACATTGCCAGGCTTCAGAGAGGCGATCGGCAACAAAGTTGTTAAGGCACTAAAGAAACAAGATTGTGGAGTGACGCAAGCGGCAATTGACTGTATATGTGCTCTCATGCAGCCCATGCATGATGACTGTGATCTGAGACAAGAACAATTGAATAAAAGTAGCCTTTTGAGTAGTAATAAGTTTCTGGAAAGTCTTTTAGAGATGTGGATCAATCACATTGTAAGGATAACACTTTATTTTTATTTTACTTAGGTCGTTCCAAAGATTTTATTGTATCCCTGACATAGTCGCACAGAGAATTAAAATAAAAGCCTTTGGAATGACACTTTTTTTATTATTTATCTTTTCTTGTAAATTAGTCATTAACATCTTAAGCTCTTATTACAGAAAATACCTTGATTGTAATTTCATTAAAAAACAAAGCACTGTGTTTCAGAATCACGGAACTGGTGCTCTCGTAGTTTCTGCTATGCTTGATCTTTTGACGTTTGCCTTGTGTGTACCATACAGTGAAACAACTGACGGAAAACACTTTGACAATTTGTTGGAAATGGTTGCTGGGAGAGGCAGATCATTGTTCAAATTATTTCAACATCCATCCTTAGCTATTGTCAAAGGATCTGGCTTAATTATGAGAGCCATTATTGAAGAAGGCGCTCAAGAGATTGCAGCAAAGATGCAAGAGTTAGCTCTTGCTGAAGGAGCTTTGCCGCGCCATCTACTCAACAGTTTATTTACTGCTGGTAGCGATGGTCGACTCTTAACGCATAGACAATTGTGCAGACATTTGGTAGGTTTATGGGTTACAGGACATCCAACCGCTATGGGTTTACTGAAAAGGATTATGGTATGTATTGTTATTCATTTTGAAACATAAGTACTATAAAAGTTAAAAATTCCTCTAGACCAGTCTGTAATGTTCTGGGCTTTTATAGAATTTTAGAAACAAATAATGTTACATTTTTTATTTTTAATTAAATGTAACCAAATTTCCTTTTATACAAACTTTGTTCTTTTTTCAGCCCATCGGATTATTAAATTATCTAGACTCCGAAGAGAAAGTCCCCGAGTCGTTTATTGAAGAAGAAAGATTAAACAATCGTGATAATTTGAAAATAGCGATAGACCACGCATCAAAAAATATGAAAAGCCCTCAATGGATAACATTTGAGCGTCACGTTCGAATCCTCGAAAAGCAAGTGGAAAATGTCTTTCAACATTGGGGTGCTCGAGTTGGCATCGAACGAAGAGAAAAAATTAAAGAGAGACCAATCGTTCTGAGGAAACGGAGAGAAAGAGTGAAATCCGAGGCAAACTGGAAATTATTTTATTATAAGTTCAACCAGGATCATGCAATGCCTAATTTAATCTGGAATCACAAAACGAGAGAGGAATTAAGAACAGCCCTTGAAAATGAAATACGTGCATTTACATCGGACAAAGATTTGTCCGGCGGGACTCTGATCGCTTGGAATCACAGGGAATTCGAAGTTCAATATCAATGCTTATCAGACGAGGTAAAAATCGGAGATTATTACCTGAGATTACTCCTGGAAAAGGATAGTCCTGACAGTCCAATAAGAAAATCGTAAGTTTTTTTCATTATCGTAATTATAGACTTGTATAAATTAGTAGATAGGTGTTTAAGTTGGAAAAAGTAACATGTTTCTTTAAAAAACGAAATTTTTCTGTGTAGGTATGAATTTTTTAATGATTTGTATCACAGATTTTTATTAACGACTAAAGTTGAAATGAAGTGCCTTTGCTTACAAGCAATGACTATAGTATATGGTCGCTACTACGAGGACATTGGGCCTTTTTCGGATACAAAGTATATAGTTGGAATGCTAGAACGATGTTCAGATAGAATGGAACGCGATCGAATTGTAATGTTCATACACAAGCTTATTATGCACAGAAGGAATGTTAAAGATATCATGGATCAGAACGGTGTGCGAGCACTAATAGACTTGTTAACATTGGCCCACTTACACACATCTCGAGCTGTTGTTCCCGCACAAACGAATTTAATAGAAGCTGGACCTGATCAAGAATGTATTATGGAAAAGGAATGGTACTACAATGATGTCAATAAAAGAAAAGGGCCAATTAGTCTCAAGGAATTGAAGGATCTGCAAGTTTCTGGTGAAATTACATCGAAAACAAAAGTTTGGGCACAAGGCCTGGATAGTTGGCGAATGGTAGCACAAGTGCCGCAACTAAAGTGGACGCTTATTGCCAAGGGAACTGCTGTAATCAATGAAAGTGAACTAGCCACTTTAATTTTGAATATTTTAATAAAGATGTGTGAATACTTTCCAAGTCGAGATGCCGACAATGCAGTAATTAGGCCTTTGCCTCGTGTGAAGCGATTACTCTCAGATATGCAGTGTCTCCCTCATTTGGTGCAACTATTGCTAACCTTCGATCCTGTTCTGGTAGAAAGAATTGCGACTTTGCTGTGTGAGATTATGAAAGACAACCCTGAAGTATCAAAGCTCTACTTGACGGGCGTATTCTACTTCATTCTTATGTACACAGGCTCCAACGTTCTACCTGTCGCGAGATTTTTGAAGCTGACTCACACCAAACAAGCTTTTAGAGGCGAAGATGTGAGTAGCAAATCCCGATTTTTCGATTTATTAAAACGCTCAAGCGGAATAATATATTAGGCACTAAGGAGAAAAAGAGGTGAAAGTTCCTCCCTTCCCCGGGAGGAACCTTTGTTCCTCGAGGAATATTTGTACATACAATATTTTGTATAATAGATACATGATTTCAGACGTTTTCCGTAATACAGGCGTGATTGCTATTTTGGACAGTTTTATAGAATCATTTGGTATTTTTACTACATAATTACTTTTCTTTCTTTAGTAAATTCAATCCATTGAAAGACGTCACTTTATTGTTAAA
>CAJFCO010000141.1:1466374-1483691 GCA_904066015.1 Synergus gifuensis
ATTAATTAATTAATAGTCTTAAAAAAAATATCGATTATAATTATATCGATCCGCGACAAAATTCTTTGGCGCTAAATAAATTGACAAATAGGGTTTTCTCACTATTATACATGGAGAATTGAAGATAGCCAAAAATCATGTCCTTTTAGAAAGGGAAACCGACTTGGTTGTGCAGAATTTTGACTGAAATTAAAATTGAAATTTCAAAATACTTTGGAATGACTTATACGGATGTGTTGTTATTATGTATTTCAGAATACACCTTCTGATATTATGCAGAAAAGTATCCTTGGACAACTTTTACCAGACGCAATGGTAAGCTACTTAGAAAATCATGGCCCTGAAAAATTCGCACAGATATTTTTAGGAGATTATGATACGCCAGAGGCTATCTGGAATGCTGAAATGCGAAGAATGCTGATCGAGAAGATCGCAGCTCATATCGCAGACTTTTCTCCCAGATTGAGAAGTCATACTATGGCCCGATATCAATATATTGCTATTCCTGCCATTAGGTATCCTCAGTTGGAGAAAGAATTATTTTGTCAAATATTTTACTTGCGACATCTCTGTGATACTATTAAATTTCCCGACTGGCCGATTCCAGAACCAGTGAGTATTATTCTGATAATTGATATCCTATCATAAGAAAAGAGATTGCAATTATATCGAAAATAGATTCTTAAAATCTGAAGCCACATTCTCCTTTCTCTGCCAACTGATTTTAAGGAATTTCAAATCAATTCAGGAGAGTTTCAAGATTTTCAAATAATTGAAAAATTTAAGTATTTCAGGGTATTTTACATGATATTAAAAAATTTGAAAGGTTTTTTAAAGAAGTTCAAAAATATAAGAATTTTAAGAGATTTCAGAAGATTTTAGAGATTAAAATATTTTAACACAAGATTATTAAAAATGATCATAAACATAAATTATTGTATGACATTCTAGTTATATTTTGATAATTCGAATTTAATTATTGCATCTCAGGTTAAGTTATTAAAGGATGTTCTCGACGCTTGGAAAAAAGAAGTGGAAAAGAAACCGCCAATCATGACAGTGGATGAAGCTTATAAAGTACTGGGTTTGCAAAATGGTAAACAGCACAACGAAGCTACAGTTCGTAAGTCATATTATAGATTGGCACAAATGTATCACCCGGATAAAAATCCACAAGGCAGAGTAAGTTTCATCACCTAAATTAGTTATGTAATTTTAAATAGAGTTGAGCTCAAAGTCGCCAATTACTGCTCAGCTCCGGTTTTAAATAATTTGTCAAAAAGTTACAGGACATCCTCTCTGTTTCCAGGACAAATTCGAAGCTGTCAACCAAGCTTATGAATTCTTGTGTAGCAGAATTTGTTGGACAACAGATGGTCCGAATCCCGACAACATTGTTCTAATCTTAAGAACACAAAGCATTCTCTTCCATAGATACAAAGATGAACTGAAACCTTATAAGTACGCTGGATATCCGCAGATTATCAAAACGATTAAACTCGAAACTGACGATGACCAATTGTTCTCGAAATCTGCCCCGCTATTGGCTGCAGCAAGTGAACTTGCATATCATACAGTTCACTGTTCTGCTTTAAATGCAGAGGAATTAAGAAGAGAAGGAGGCTTGGATATTCTTTTAGAAGCTTACACAAGATGCGTTTCGGTACTCAACAGATCCAGCAAACCTACAGATGTAGCTGTCCAAGTATGCACACACATTACAAAGTGTTTCTCTGTTGCTGGAACATTTAGAGGATGCAGAGATAAAATCACTGAATTGCCACAACTTGTCAAAGATCTTTGTAGGATATTGCATTTTAAAGTAAGTTTGTGTTTTCATTATCTTTTTCGTTCTTGGTTATGGAAAATGTTATGAAATGTTCCTATCATTGTGTTTTATTTTCTTTTCCAGCATCTGACCAAATTGTGTACAGTGGCTACTGATTGCATTTCTTCTCTAGCTACAGACAATATTCTTCAAATGCAATTATTGCAATCTGGTGCTCTGTGGCACTTACTTCTGTTTATGTTTAATTACGACTATACTTTGGAAGAAGGCGGCGTGGCAAGAAATCAAGATGAAAATCGACAAGAAGTTTCGAATAATTTAGCAAAATTAGCGGTAAAAGCTTGTGCTAGATTAGGAGGATATATGAAGGGTGAAGACGAGACACCTATTAACCCTGTAACAGTCGCAGCGCTCGAAAATTTACTGACGCCCTATTTATCGAGAGAGTTGGCTCATGACAAGCCTGAAGAGATATTGAAGACCTTAAATTCCAATTGTTATAGTCCTTATTTAATTTGGGACAACAGCACTAGAGCGGAATTGATGGAATATTTAGAATCTAAGCGGCAAGAAAAGATGAATGGCAATGCTAATTTTGAACATGACTTCAGTCACTTTTCTTACACTGCTCATAAAGGTGAATTAGTCATTGGTGAAGTATTTGTCAAGATTTATAATGAACAACCTACATTTCCAATACAGGTACGTGTACTACTTTCAAATTTACACTTTTAAGTTCGTTTAATTTCTTTTAAATATCTTTTCAATGATTTACCCTTTGTAGCATTAATGATGCCTTAATCAAGCATTATAAAATGAAAGAAAACTATATTAACATTACATGTTCCAGAATCCAAAAGGTTTTGTTATAGATTTATTGAACTTTTTGATCAAGTCTTGGGATTATTTAGTCGTTCTAGATGGTATCACCCTGTCGAAAAAAGATCATGAGAGACTGAGGCATATTATAATGTCTCTGGAGGCACTAAAGAATGCTATAAAAAACAATCCCGGTGTCGAGATACAGTGCATTGGTCACTTTAAGTTATTATTTGGACTCCTGAGCTGCAATAATTTTAAGGCAATACAAAAAGGTGCTTTAGAAGTAATCAGCAACGTCACAAGGAATCAGGAATGTGTTAATGATATTGCAGCAAACGATGTTATTGTGCACCTACTTCTCTGTCTAAATAGTTTAAAGGATTGTCAACTGCTTACTTTGGAAGTACTATATTCTTTGATGAGCACGACTAAAATTGTCAAGGATGCCCTTAATAAAGGTAAGACTAATTTTTGTTTCATTATTTTTTTATTTATCTTTTATTTACACTATTACTTGTACTTAATGAACATAAATATTCACTATACAGGTGCTGTGATATATGTCCTTGATTTATTTTGCAATTCGAACAACGCACAAATCCGCGAAATGGCAGCTGAACTACTAGCTAAGATGTCTTCTGACAAATTAGCAGGACCAAAAGTTAAACTAGATCTATCGAAATTCCTGCCACGATTATTTAGTGAAGCGATTCGTGATGCTCCTAAGCAATGTGTGCATATGTTCGAGTCAAAGCAAGAAAATCCAGAATTAATTTGGGATGACAATACAAGAACAAAAGTTTCAAGAATGGTTGCTGAATTAAAGGATGAGTGAGTACCGAGAAATTTCAGTCTAAGTTTACATAGATTCAGGCTTTTATCAAGCTCAACCAAAAGAGTCAATGTAACTTCAGATTTCGAGATTGCGAGAATCTATTAATATGATTTTGTTTATACTTTAGAAATTACATCATGCAAAAGCGAAATCCCAACGCTGTGTTGAAGTTACCTGATTCGACGAATAATATCGACATTGCAACAAATGAACCTGTCGTAGGAGGTGTTTATCTCAGATTATTTGTAGCGAGTCCTACGTGGGCTCTTAGAAAACCAAAAGAATTTTTAAGCGAGCTTATGGATACCACTTTAACTCTAATGGCTAAAGAAAAGACTGATGTATGTAATATTCAAACTTTCTTACAATGTGATAATTATCTTGAGAAAACTATACATAACAAAGTTGTTTCGTTTACAGCCAGACATGCTAGAATTAACAACCCAAGCTTTAGTAAACCTCTTACAAGCTCAACCAAACTTAGCGGACCAAGTACCTTCGCTGGGTCACATACCACGTTTATGTCGGCAAATGGCAACCCGAAATAATCAACCATCCGTTTACAAATCAGCCATATTAATATTACATCAGTTGGCAACAAGTGAGGTAAATACAAGATTTCAAAGTTTTCTTTTTTCTTTAGCTACATTTGCAATTTTCAATCTTCAAGTTTTTGAATTTGACACTTTGTTTATACTTAGATTTGCATATCGTCTATCTGCCAAACTGAGTGCATAAATCCATTAAAACACGCTATGCAGTCAAGGAAAGATATGATAGCTATTGCGTGTGAAACATTAAACAGATTATTTTCCACAAACGAGGATCGTCTTATAAAACAAGTGAGTTATATTTTTATCTTATTCATACATATGTATTAGCATATTACTACAGAACAATAAGACTATTAGAGTTGTAGCTCTTAATTATAGGGCATATCATCTTTAAAAAAATTTAAGATTCCTATTTTATTCACAGTTTTCTCTCAAATTAGTCAATTAATCAACCCTAAATGATGGCTTGAGTGAGTTGGTTGAAAAAAAATTTTTTTTGCAAATGTATAAAAAACAACATTTTTTCAGGCATTAGAAGCAGAAATGGTACCCTATCTTTTAAATATACTTGAAGGAAAACTGGAAATTATGGAGAATCTTGCTACGACAAAAGCGCAGATAGTAAAAGCGTTGAAAGCAATGACGACAAGCTTTTTGTTAGGTGAAAAGGTTAGCGCAATTCTAGAAAAGTCCACTGTATGGGCTGAATATAAAGACCAGAAACATGACTTGTTTATATCGAATACTCCTACATCGTGTTATCTTACAGGTATTATAATTCAGATATTTATTTTGTTTGATTACCTCTTTATAACTTAAGTGTATAACTTAAGGGCATGTAATACTTTACCATAAGAACAAATTAGTTATACCAATTATACGTTCATAATAATAAATATTTTTAGCTAATAAGAGTCAATAAACCTTTGTCTCATGTAGACGAAGGTTTATTGACTCTTATTAGGTAAAAATATTTATTATTATGAACGTATAATTGGTATGACTAATTTGCTCTTATGGTAAAGTATCACATGTCCTTAAGTCATGGGAGTAAATTTATAATTTTTTCATAGTTTATAATGTGAAATAATCATTATTACATATTATTTAAATTTGCATGGTTATAATTAATAACTTAATCCTCTTTCAGCTGGAACTCCTGTGTCAGCAGGTTATCTGACAGCAGGACCGAGTGCAACAATTCCCTCGGGCCCACCGCCTGTTGAAAAAGAAGATAGTAGTCTATTAAATCGTAAGGAGAGCATCTGATGCAAATAATGTAAATGTCGGTTAAGATTTGAAGATTATGTTTATTATATTAATAATTATACCCATAATTTTGTACTTTTTGCAAGTGATAATTCAAAGTTGTTAAATTTGGTAAGATTCATAAATATTGTAAACACTTAAGATTTTTATTGATTCTACAGAAATAAATGAATTTAAACGTTTCCTTTAATTTGTATCAAAATCACATCCAAAATAATTTGTTGAAAAAAATGTTTAAAGTTATGGGTAGTAATTTATAAGACACGATCACAAGTCATACATTTAAACATTATATTATTGCTGTGTTCTGAAAGCAAAGGATGGTCCACGTTATGAAAGAAAATATTTTATCTTTTTATCGCAACATGACACGGTTTTGTTCTTTAAGTTTTCAAAAATTTTTAAAGGAATTGAAGTGGTAAAGGTTAAAAATGACTAAAAGCATTTGGTGCATAAAGCGTATGGATTATTCCTCCTTAAAGAGGCACAGACTTTTCTATTTACCTTATTGGAAATTTAACTGTATGAAATTAATTACTCGAATAGCTTTTGATTTTTTTGTTACTCTTATGTTGCCCCAAGTGTTCCAGTATCATACTTACATATGTGTTATTCATTATTGGAATAGAATTGTGTATAAATGTATAAAATGTGCCTTACGGGAACACATGGGATAACACTCTTATCCAAACTCTGGATAGAATGTCGAAAGTCGAATGTACTGTGTGATGAAAATATGCTGGTTTATGCTTCAACTTTTCTAGAAGCATCAACTTTACTAATGTACGCATACCAAGCTCCGAGTAATCATCATTTTATGATTTTATGAAGTACATATTTAATGTATGAGGCAATGCATATCGGTCCAATATTATATATATGTCTGACGATCCACATTCACTCGTGTACCACTATTAGCAAAATTTATTAAAATAATACTAACGGTGAAAACTACAACGCTAATGTATTTGTAAAAATTATACAAGGTAAATGTAAACTAACTAAGGTGATAAGAATATTTACGATGAAAGAAAAATTGTATATTGCAAATACGCGCTTCCTGCTGAAATCTTTTCCATAATCATTTCCGATCCCACTACCTGGTCGGCTGATAGTTGCTGTCTTGAAAATCAAACAGTGTACAAATGGACCTGTACAAATTCTAATAAAATATATGGAGCACTTGCCCCATAATAATTTTTAAATGGAGACAACGTTTCATTAATAAAGACAGTGAGAAAGAACAATATTTATTTCGAGGGATCAACCAGCATGTGCGACCATTAAAACTCATTAATATTTTCAATATGTATTACACAGTAAAATATTAATTTTGAATATCAGAAAATATTTTGAATCTGTGTAAAACATTTTTCAATTTGTCGATTTTTATTAATTTAATTTATAGCAGAATATTTCTCATCAAGATACAAGTGTGCATCCCTGAAAGCCATCCTACAGGCGTAACTATTTTTCTGTTTTATTCAGTGGTTTTACTCTGGGAAAATATTATTTTTCAAAATAAGAAACTTTTCAATTCTCAATTTCAGTCTTGTAAATAATCGTGCCAACTTATTTACTCGAATTTTATATATATCATGTTTACATGGTTTATCATACATGATTGAAAAACCTGAAAAAACACCCCCGATATCTTAATTTGAAAATTACAGAAAGATGTCACTAGTTGTCATTTCTAACAGCTCGCCACGTTGGAAGAACTGACGGATGGCTAGCTTGTGTGTAATTTTGTGAATTTGTATCAATTTGTATTACAGTTTGTATTATTTATCGTGCGATATAAATATAAAGGTAAATTTTCGCACATCCACTTTTTCAAAAACACCTTAGCAAACATAATTTTCAAGCATAACTTAAAAACATTATCACATTTTATCTGACAGATTAATTCACGAATTATTCTTTTTCCATACTTTGCATATCTTAACTCATTTCAAAAAGCACCTCTCACTTTAAAGCGAATTTATATTACAAAAACAACTAATAATCCAAGAGAAACATCAAATTACAGTTACTACTTACATTTTTACTCCAAAAAGAGGTTATAATTCTCTGCTTTTGACGTGTCCACTGAATGTTTTTTTTTGTTATTCTTTACATTTTTTAACGAACCAGAACTAACATATACTCAAACATGCTCAGTTTTATTCTTATATAGTTAGTACGATTGGTGTTAATCGATTTTGTAGTATTTTAGTTTGTTTTTTGGCAAATTTGTTTTTGACTGGCAAATTATGAAACTTACAAATTGGGAAATAAGTAAATATCATAAATATTTGACTTTTTTCAGAGAGTTCAAGATGAAGGTGAAAGAGTTACTAAAGACTGTGAATGTGGCTTGGTCTCCACCAGCCCAGCATCCAATTTTACTGGCAGCCGGAACTGCTGCACAACAGCTGGATGCGAGTTTCAATACTTCTGCTAGTTTAGATTTATATGCACTTAATCTTCAACAGCCTGGCTATGAAATGGAACACAAAGTTAGCGTGCCAAGCGATCACAGGTTTCTAACCATTTTTCAATTTTTTTAATAGTTAATAGCAACAAAATCCCTTAAAATTATTGACATCTTTTGAAATCTCGTTTAAACAAATTTCTTCATTGTTTCCTTTGTTTTAGATTTCACAAAATAATATGGGGATCCCATGGTAACGATTCTGCCGGTGTGATCGTCGGTGGCTGTGACTTTGGAACAATAAAAATATATTCTGCTGCCAAATTGCTTGCTAATGAAAGCAACTGTTTACTAAGCAGTCCTGACAGACACACTGGACCTGTTCGGGCGATGGATTTTAATCCCTTCCAGTCAAATTTACTCGCAACAGGAGCTGGAGAGAGTGAAATTTACATTTGGGACGTTAATAACACAAATACTCCAATGGCTCCTGGAACTCGCAGCCAGCCAGCAGAAGATGTGCAATATATCGCTTGGAATAAGCAAGTTCAGCATATTCTTGCATCGACATTTTCACAGCGTTGCGTTATTTGGGATCTGAGAAAAAACGAGGCTATAATTAAACTAACAGATGCAAATTCCAAGGTTTGTTTTAATTTCCTTCTTTTATCAATTTTTGCAGCTTTTCAGTGTTTAAATTTGCTATTTGAGCAGTATTATTTATTAACGCATCGTATAATTCAGCGTATATAATTTTTATTTTCTAGGTACGATGGAAATCAGTCCAATGGCATCCAGACGTCGCAACGCAACTCTGTCTGGCTTCTGAAGACGATCAGGCCCCAGTAATTGAATTATGGGACTTAAGATTCGCCACTTCGCCTTTGAAATCTCTTCAAAGTCATCAACGAGGAGTTCTATCAATTGCCTGGAATCCTCATGATCCAGACCTTCTTCTGAGTTGCGCAAAAGACAACAGAATACTCTGTTGGAATCCAAACTCCGATGCCCCCGTAAGATTTAAACTTCTAAATTATTTGTCAGTTTATTTCTCGATTCAAATCTAATTCTAATAAATAAATGTTTTTATTTTTATTTTTTTTTTTTTTATAGAATGGAGAAGTAATTTGTGAACTCGCACAAACGAATCAGTGGAACTTTGACGTCTCCTGGTGTCCTAGACAACCGGGTCTAATCGTTGGAACGAGTTTCGACGGCCACGCTGTTGTTTATTCCCTTCTCGGTGGCCGTAACCAGGAATCTAACGAAACTTCAAACAAAATAGTTGATTCTTTCCCAGGAATGGATCCTTTCACTCAAGCGCCACCTGCTGCTGAAATGGAAGCAGCCGCTGTTTTGAAAAAGGCTCCTAAGTGGCTGAAACGACCCTTCGGTGCATCTTTCGGGGTAAATTTATCTTTAAAATCTAGAGTTTTACGACTTTTATGAAACAATTGGAATAGTAGCAATTTTGTCTCGTATTTATATCCATAATGTTTTCTTAATAAATTATATTGTTTGCAGTTCGGCGGAAAGCTGACGATATTCGAAAATGAGCCAATAGATCCCAACATGCCAGCAAATTCAAACAGGAAAGTGTTCGTATCGCAAGTAATTACGAATCCAGAACTTGTGAAACGATCTAATGATTTGGAAGTAGCCCTAAAAACTGAGCAGTATGGCGATTACTGTAACGAAAAGGTTAACCTCGCTAATGATGATCACAATAGAAAAGTCTGGAACTGCGTGGGTGCTTATTTCAGTGATAATGTTACAACAGGACTTTTAGATTTATTAGGGTATAACGTAGAGGCGATGAGTAATAAATTGAATCAGTTTGTTCCTCGGCAAGAGATCGACAATATTACGGATGGTATTGCCAATTTAGATAACGTGAGTTTAATTCGAAATATATTTTTATTCCAAAAATATTTAATATTCCAAAAATATTTAATATCGATTTTAATGTTACTTTAATCAGGTAATCAATGGTAATACCTTAGACGGCAGCGCAGCTTTTGATGCGATTGCACAACAGGAGATAAATAGGAAACCTTCTCCTAAGAAGATTTCAGAGACTAGTTTTAAAATCAACACTTCGGATGGTATTTTATTTTTTATATTAATTTTTATTAAAGATAATATATTAAAAAAAATATATTAAAATTTTTATTATAAACTGAAATTCCAGATGAAGACGGATTCATTACACAAGCAATTCTTCTTGGAAATATAGAAGCAGCCGTATCGCTTTGCTTGACTAATAAAAGATACGCTGATGCAGTGATTCTCTCGATGACTGGTGGACCAGATTTGCTTGCTCAAACCCAATATCGATATTTTCAGGAGCACTCTGGTGCTCTAAATTCCTTAATCAATTCTCTAGTGACCGAAAATTGGACCGATGTTATCAAGAACTGTGACATTATTTGTTGGAAGGAAGCGTTAATTGGAATTTTCACCCATACAGCCTCTGAAGAGCGATCACTTCTTTGTGGTACGTATTTTTTATAATAAACTATCAGAGATTCAAGAATTTAATTAATGAATTATTCCAGACATGCTTGGAGATCGTTTGGCCGCCAGCGAGAATACAGACTTGAAAAAGGAAGCACAGATCTGTTATATTTGTTCCGGAAACTTGAACAAAATAATAGAATCATCTGACTCAACGATTCAAGAAAAGGCAGAATTAGTAACAATAATGCAGAAGGCCTTGGAGCTTCGTGGAACCCGACAGGTTCGCATAGAGGGACAGATCGCGACAATTTTATCCCAGTATGCAGAGATGTTGGCTTCCGAAGGAAACTTTGAGTCCGCTCTTAATTATCTAGGAAACAGTCAGGAACCCAAAATCTCTATGTTGAGAGATAGATTGCTCAGAGCGTTAGGACACATTCAAGACACTCAGCGTTCTGCGCCAAGAACTTCAATCGGTCAGAATTACTACACCCAACCAAGAAAATCTTTGCAACCGGCTCCGAACGTTTATAACCCGATACAACCAGCGACTCCAGTTAATAACTGGAACACTGCACCCTTAAAGCAACCTTACCCAAGTGCTACGAATCATTTTGGACCTCCCCAAATTCAAAATTTAAATTCTGGGCCAACTCAACCGCTTCCTAATCAGAATATTGACCAGTTTTCAAATCAGACTTCTCCTTATGGTCAAATTCCTGCTCCTCAAGCTCCTCCACCTCCACCAACCATGACCTCTAGTGTCAGTGGATCGAGACCTTCGAGTGTTGGACCTCAATCGAGATCGAAGTATATTATTGATCCCTCTGTAAAATCGGGATCTACTTATGGTGGACTGACTAACTATTCACAGCAACCTCAAATGTTCGGCGCTCAAAATACTCTGCAAAATCCTGTTCCGAGTTTCCCGGTTCAAAATATATTCCAACCCCAAGCGCCTTTGAATCCTTTAAATAATTCTGCATATCCAGGTCAGCAAAATCAGATTTATGGTTCACCAGAGTCGGTTTCCGGGAATTTGATGAATCCTAATCAAACGCAGTCGCAAATATTTGATCCGCAAAGGTCTCAAACGGTCAATCAAAGTCCAGGGTATGATACTCTTTATCAACCGTCGCCGCAACCGTCGGGGTGGAATGATCCACCTATCAGCAGCAAAGCTTCTAGAATGCAGGTGAGATAAATTTATAGATAATTCAATGATGGGAAATAAAAAATATAATATAAATAATAAAAAATAAAAGCATTTTCTGTCTGTAAAAGTATAAAACCACAATTTTTTAATTAATTGAACGGAAATATATTAAAATACTGATAATATTTAAATGACCTAGCCAGTTCTGGCTTTGTACACCAAAAATGAAATGTCAGCGGAACACGCCGGCACGAGGAAATGGAAAGCTAAGCATTCGAAGAATAGAAATGAGGTAGAGAACTTTTGAGAAAGTGGTGTGCCTTAATTTTTTTAAATTACAGTTTCAAGTTAATCCTTTATTAACTTCTCACACAATTCAGTAATAGGCTAGAAGGACAGTCTTTATTGAAAAGTAGATTGACCTTTGCTGGTTTTTCGCTTAACATCATTTCAGAGACTGATTAAGGAATTAAAAACCTTCATTAGATCACATCTTGATTTAGAAACTTTATATTGTTTCTGACTTTATTTTTATAGAAAGATAAAGTTAATAGAAATTTCATTCGAAGGCCTCGATCATTTTAAGACATGAGACTACTTTGGATTTTTATAACAATTCAAGAAAGTGGAAAATGAACTAAAGAGATTTATTGATCAGTATAAATTTTATTATATTTATCATTTTTCTTCTCTTTTTTTTAGCAGCCAAAGTCAGAGATTCCACAACAAGATCCTATTCTTCATCCTTTGAGAGGTGCTTTTCAACAACAAGAACCAAATGTGAGTCAAATTATAAACAAAAAAAAAGAATCAAATATAATATTTTTAAATCCCCTGTCATATATGAAAGTCCCTTAAAATTTTTTGAAATCTTTTGAAATTCCTTAAAATTCCAGAGAGTAAAATATTGTTTTAATTTCAGGTAATGCAACAAGAAGGTTTCTACCAAAATTCTCAAATGCCTTACAATCAACAATACAATCAGAATATTGTAAGCCCTGGAGGTCCTTATAACAGAAATATTGAACCTAATCAACCTATGCAAGCAATGCAACCAATTCAACAAATGCAACCTGCACCATCGACCAGAATGGCAGAACCGGAAAAATCAAAATTACCAATTCCAGAAGAGCATCTGCATTTAAAAGCAATTTTGGATGAACTGCAATCCCACTGTTATGAAAATGCTAAGAACCCTGTAAGTTTATAAACAAAATTCAAGTTTTTTTACATTTTGGTACAATATAAGAATATAATAAGAACTAATTTTCATTAATTGAATTTATTTATTCTCAGCAAACCAAACGAAAAATAGAGGACGTCTCCAAAAAACTTGAATCCCTCTACGATTGTCTCCGAGAAAATAAAGTAAGAAATCGAAACTTTAATCAAGTAAATTTAAAAGCCATTTCAAAAGAATGTAGATGAGTTTCAAGATTTTCAAGTAATTCAAATATTTTATTAAGTATTTCAAGGGATTTTAAATGATATTAAAGAATTTTATGATTTTAAAAGAACTCTAAATAATTTAATTTAATTTCTTCAATTTTAGTGGTCTAATAATTTCATTTTGTTACATGTAATGAAATTATTTTTTAGCTTACTCAAAACACGCTTCAAGGACTACACCAAATATCACAAATGATTCAAAGCGGAGATTACACAGGAGGATTAGCATTACATACTCACCTGGTTTCGGGACCAGATTTTAGTCAAATTGCTTCATTCATGCCCGGTATAAAAGTTCTACTTCAAAGCGCTCTTCAATTAGGCGTCTACATTAGATAAAAAGCAAACCCATAAAAAAAGAATCCCATATTATGCTGTTTCTCTTATTTTTGTAAAATCTTAATCACTTTTAGAGTTGAGGAAAGCTTTTAAAATCGAAAAAAAGTAATTGTACAAACCAAAAATATCATAATCAGGAGTGGAGTAATTTTCATTTTTATTAGGAGAATTTAATTTTCAATATGTATAAAGTATCAAAAAAAGGTGAAATTCGAGATAAAATCTCTTTTGACTTTCTTTGTTAAAATCTAAGTTTCCTGGATTTTCTAAAAATGTTTTCAAGAAATTTTTAAAAACTACCTTTGTTACGCTTTTGAATGTAATATTCGGAGTGTTATAAATAATCTTTATTCCTTCTTATTGCTTATTTAATTCAAAGATTTATTAGCAACTTAAATGAAACATCGACTTGAAATCTGACGATTTTTCATTTATATACAATAACGAATACGGGAAATATACATATTGTATGTACGGCTAGATTTAGAAAATGTTTAATTAATCAAATGTATGTAAAAGCTAGTTTTATATGCGTGATGAGAGTGTGTAAATGAAAAACTTTTTTAAAAAAATACTTAATCTCAGCATTTAATATTATTGGCCAAATTTTTAGAAAAATTATCGCATATTAATAACCCTAGTCCAAACCTCAAATGATTGATAAAATCAAGGTTTAACATTTCTCAAGTGCTTACTTTCGCAGTGCTTAATATTGTATATTAAAGAAAAAAAAAAAAAAAGAAAAGATGTCACTAGCAATAATATCTTCTCGCATGTATTATTTATAGCAGATATTTGTATAATAAACTTTTGATTACAAATTTATATACAGATATTGTTGACGTTCTCATCTAGATTATTATGAATGTGTTCAAGTTTAATAATAAATAAATAATTTGTAAATTTTAAGTTGAAATCAGTCTATATTTTTGAGAAAATCACTGAATTATAAGACTATGCAAAATAAAGGTTTTCTCGTGAACTATGAATCTCTGTAAAAGTTCGTCCAGTAGTTCGACTCCGTCTCGAGCTGCTTGTCGCCTCATGGCTTGTCTCACCTCTTCTCGAACTCCTTTGTCTGCGCCTCGAGTTGCAATTTTGCGATCTGTAAGAATCAAATTTAATTTCAATTAACATTCAAATTGGACATTTATTTTTTATATAAATTATCAGCATTTATTTTACGTGAGATTGATTCAATTTAGATTACACGCACTTTGTAAAATTCCTGAGTTGTTTCCAATGTTGAGAGATACACCGCCACCGTGTTCAGTCCAAAGATAAGTTAATTCTTCTATAATATCAACGTTTATGATATACGCTTGGAAAAGGGGATAACTAAAGCTTCTACGATTTTTAATTATTTCTGTAATTACGGAAAGCATCCCTGATTCTTGTGGCCAATCAATTTGCATTAGCACTAAGGCGTGTCCTATCGCTAAATCACCAACTCCTCCCGGACTTGTAAAATTTTCCTGAAATTAAAATTTAATTTAACGTTGTAAATAGGCTTCGAACTTAAATGACAGTCGCACTTAAAATTACATAGATTAAATTATTTTAAAAACTATCAGAAAGGTAGCTTTTCTGTCTACTGTAATCAAAATTAATAAAAACCTTTAAGGCAGCCAAAAGTAATCGACAGCAATACTGCAAAACCGGAAATCGAGCGATGGCGAGATAATGCAAATGTCGAATTGCTGGTACCGATAAATTACTCGATACTTTTCCAGTAACTTGTGGTAAAGCGGTCGCAACCATTGAAATATATTCTAGCATTCCCTGAAAATAAAAATAAAGTCATTGATTTCAAGAATCAATAGTCATTTGATTGCTTATAATATAATATTACTAAAAATGTCAAGATTAATAAACTCAAACCTTGAAATCTTTGAGGAAAAAGCAAGTGCTCGCCAATCGAAGATGAGAGCACAAATTGTTTGGCTCTTGAGGTAGTCTAGCTAGACAGTCGTGGTGCAACCCTTTATAAATGGCTAAATCCGTTAAAAATATATTCAACCAGGAGTCAAGTCGAAATTGCGAAATAAGTTTCATTGTTTCTCTTTGTAAATATTCACTTCCATGTAGCAAATCCCATAATCTCACTCCTAACGAGAGTCCATTTCCGTTATATTCTCCATCGTTCGTTATCACAATGTTCATCGTCTCATCTCGTTTTCTTTTTTTCAATTTCGGCTCTGCAATAAAAAGCAAAAGTATTCATTTTTTAATTAAATACTTAAACTAAAAGAATGATAGCTTAGATTAGAATCTATTTGAATTAAATTACCAGAAGGAGATAAGTTCGGTTCTGCAAAGACCTCAACGAGACAGTAAACAGTCTCTCCTCCGTTGATTAACGCCGAATGTTCATTCCATATCCTCAATAAAACGACGATTGTACAGACAAGTAATTGCCTAACTACAAGTTCATCACACATTCCTGCGCTGTGTGTAACAACATATTGATGTAGCTTTTCAGAATATAATTCTCGATTCCAAAGTGTGGAAAAAAAGGCACTCAGTTCCCATCCCAATTTCTTTCCAATTAATTCTACGACTTGGAAGAGTCTATCCCAAGGCTGTGGAATTTGTGCGTCTTGTGGTTGCTGTATATAAGCTAAATAAAATTCGACAGCTTTGTAGAGTAAACGGAGACTTAGACGAGGATTTAGTTCAACAGGTGCTGCACCCAGTAGAGGTAAAGCATCGCAGGCTAGCAATCTACGAAATCCGTTCACTGCTCTTCCGGGGTGACTATGTTTCTCCGCTGTTAGTAGAGTTTCAACCAATCGAGGCTGAATTTTTATTAAATATTAGACTTCAATAGAATTTAAATAGCTTTTTAAAAATAAGATTTGTTATGATAATAATGGAATACAGAAATTGAAATTCTTACACCGTGAGAGGCGATTGTTTGAGGAAATCTTCTCAAAAGTAAGAGAAGAAGTTTACAATGTTCCATTGTATCTTCGCTATGATCTGCTGTCATGATTAGGAGTCGATGTTGCAAATCCTGAGGTATATGTTGGAACATTTCACACAGTAATTCTGATTCTGGGTCATTTTGCTCTGAGCGAAGGCATGTTGTTACATTTTCAATTTCTTTCCAAATTTCGCGGTCATCAGGAAAATTTTGAAAGCTGTAAAAATAACAGAAATTAAAAGCAGAGCTTATTTGTTTTATATTCGAAAATTGTTATAATATTTCTTAAGTAAAATTAAGAGGTCAAATTTTGAAATTACAGAACTTGGATCCAACATTCTAAATCACTATATAGAACAAGTTTAAATTTTGCAATGAAATTGAATCAGTCTGTAAAAAAAATAAATAAGTACAAGAGAACTTACATTTCACTAAAACATTTTGCAGCCTCCTTAACATTCTTGGCGAGTTTTTCTACTCGGTATGCTTCAAACTGAAATCAAGTACAATGAGAAATGTGTTTAAAGAGAGCTTTACAATTTTTAGAAAATATTATACAAAATTAAACACATTTTAAATATTTTAAACAAAATGATCCATTTCCTAACCCATATAGGTTAGGAAATTTAGAATTTGTTATAAAAATACAAAAGCTTACCTGAACTTTTGCACTGAGCGGAAATAAAGATTTTGCAGTAATTAACCATGATTTAGCAGCATAAATATCCGTTGCCAAAGCTTCCTTAGCCCTGAGAATTAAATAATCTTCTTTTGACAGCTGGTTCTCAGAAGTCGCCGCTTTTTCCAACATAATGAAGCGGAAATAATAAAGATTGCATAAATTTTATGTGGTTTAAATAGCACAATTCCTAAAACTTCTCAAAATTATAGGAACATAACATAGTTTCAACAAAGCTACACTCGATTTCCACAATAGTCATCAAAACCGAAACAGTTTCCCCGCAATAGTCTCCAATTTTCCCTACCTCAAATGTCACATCGATTGCGCATGCGTATTGCGTATTGTGTTGTTTGCGTTAGCAACCAATCAGATGTCGATCGCAGCGCATGTGCAGTGGTATCAAGTGGCAATTGAGAGAACAGCTGAGAACAGCTGGTGACTATTGCGGAAGGAAATTGGTGACTATTGCGAAATTGTGTCTATTGCGGTGGTGACTATTGCGGAAGTCGAGTGTACCACGGAGAATAGACTTCACTCGAGTCTCTCAAATGTCAACTTCCCAAATCTCAAGTTCGCCGTGAAATTGGCACGACAACCATAGAGAATCAAACTTTTTCTGG
>CAJFCO010000141.1:1498691-1550331 GCA_904066015.1 Synergus gifuensis
TCGGATTAATTCTGACTCATTCGGATTGACGGATTGATTCGGATTAAATGTTCGGATAGATTTTGAATGGGCTTTGGATTAATTCGGATTGAAAACTTCCTTCGGATTATATCGGAATGAAACTGTTTGGTTCGGACACAAATTCCGGAATGATTCGGATTGATTCAGAATGCATTTCTATCCGAAGCTTTCGCTAGGGTTCTTAATGCTATTGTGAATTTTTTGATAAAATGATTTCGGATATTGTGGTGATAACTACTCCAAATGATAATTTTGAGGCTTTTTAGTGCTTTACATGAAAAAAGGTAAAATTCTAAAGTTATTATTATTATTATTATAAGTTGTTATAAAAGTTGTTTCGGAATGACTGGAATTGACTCGGATTCATTATTATTATTATAGTTTCGAATATTTAGAGGATTCAGTGGGTTAGGTTAGGATCGTTAGAGTTCATTCGAATTGAATTTTGATGATTCGAATATGCTGAATAGACAGAACATTGATCATAAAGATTTATATAAATAGAATAATAATATTGGAATTTTTTTGGAGCAACAAAAGCATTGAAATTTTCAAATCCTCTGAGCGATATGAAGCCGCTCTTTTATATCCTATATAAACTTGAGTGGTTCCATTTATAAAGATATAACCGGGAGCACTCTATGAGCAAAAGCAGCTTATTTCTTACGTAGACGCCATCACTTCTTCACTTGCGAAAGCTCCTAAGTGGTTATGACGCTTTGGCTTTGTATCCTGTGGCTTTCCGGATTCTTATAAAGCACCGGAAATAAAGCTCCATCAGGGCTCCTCTTGATTCGTGTGACAAGAATATAAAGCAGAGAATTGAGATCCTTGAATCTTTTTATTATTATCTATTACATACAAACATCATTAGCCTATAAATCGTAAAAAATCATTCCTAAAAGAGTGCAGTTGTAATATAATTATAATAATATAATTGTAATATAATACTATACATAAGAACCAAATTAACTCTTCTGAATTCTTTTGAAATTCCTTAAAAATCAGTTGGCAGGGTTGGCAGCTCTGATCTCGATTCTAAAGTATGGACGGCGAATACAAATCCAACCAATGGGTGAAGACATTTCCAGATTGCGATAATCGATTTGTTTGACTGGTTTTTAATGGATTTTAGAGGAATTTCATGAGATTTCATGGAATTTCTAGAGATTTATCGAGTTTTCAATTATTATTTTTAGTAATATTTTATTTTGCACATAAACGCATTATTCTCGAGTCCTTATAATTCCTTATATTTCTGTGGATTCAAGCTAATGATTTTAAGTACATAGTGAATCCAGCCATCCACTTTTTACTTTATTGAAATTTTGAAAATGAAGTTTATTGTTAATCTATATATTCAGAACTAAAACTAAACTATCTTTCTAATCAGAACTCCCAAACTGTGTACAGTTTAAGTAAGGGTATCGAATTACTATCCGGGATAATAGTAGGGGTCGCCGAGAGAGGATGGATGCTTGAAAATTAGTTTTAATTGTTCCTCGTATAAGGAACTCATCCCCACTTATCCCTGGCTCGTCTCTACTCGCGCATTAAGCTAGAAGTTAGGCATCCAAGGATGAAGGGGTTGAAGAGGAAAGGGGTACATAGAGGTATATATATATTAGACTCGTGAAGCGTGAGCAGGTAAGGTATACACGTTCTACGTGACACGGTTGGTAAGCCCGAAGCTGGCTTTGTTAAGCTCGGATTCTGAGTGCCTTTGATACGTGTACTTGCACGCTAACTAACCAACCTAAGCTCTGCTGTTCGTAGGTAGTATGTTGCCTACGTCTACGCACATCTAAATGCGAGCATCTGTGGCCTCAGTGTACCCTGTATAAGGTGTATATGGCTTTCTCTTGCACACGTCGCAATCCACACGAGCGCGATACATTTTCAACTGGGAATTGAATTTCCGTGGTAATTTTAATGCCATTGTGGCCCAGCCTTGTATACCTACTCTGGTTCAGGACTTTGGGGGCGGAGGCTGAGGCGGAGGGTGACTAACGCGTCAAGCAACTGCAGCCAAATTGGCCCAGCTTATTCGTGTGAAGTTCCTCAGAAGTCGAGAAATTAGGATTGACCTCATTAAAATCTTACGAGTTTTACATTTTTTATTCCGTAGAAAATTATGCTTGGTTAATTGCACAAAGTTGATCACTATTCAAGATTTTTCATATTTGAAAATGGGGGGGAAGGGAGGATATTAAAGAATTATTAATCCTGGGCCTTGATAAATGTAGCTTAATCTGGATCTCTGCATGGATAGTATCGGAATACTATTTTCAAGACGCAATACCATTTAAAAGCGCTAAGATTAAATTTTTGATTGGTATATTAGGGTGTAGCTAAATTCGCAGATGAGTCGGTTAATGTTTCCTTAGATCATGAAAGCGATATGCGATCATGGATCATGAATAATGTTCTATGTTCCATTACACGTATCTATTTATATGTATATGTACTCGCAGTATCGACTAGTGAATATGATCACATATGGACGATGTGAATATCTTGGCAAGAGGGAGGAGGGATATTGAAAATTTAAGCCAAATGTGCAACTAAGTACCTACTTATGGCGCATTTGACGGAGGGGGATTACGATTGCATTTGAATTGAGCTTTAGAGAGCGGATTTTCGCCTGGGATTGAGCCATTGTGCCATTTAAATCTACCACCTGACGACCCTTGAAGCTATGGTTTGCCTTTCTGAATTTTAAGTACCCCGCTCTTTATCCACTGGTCCTTTGATACTTTTTTAACTTTCATTCGTTTGGGGCGACTTATATAATCTTTCATTTAAAGGGATCTATTACCAAAATTGTAATTTGATTTTCTTTTTTACTTTTCATAGTTTTATAGAAAAAATAATAATTAAATAATAAAGGATTAAAAAAGTGTAAGACTGTATAAAGCGGCACTGAATGAGAATTTTCGAATCACATCACCAATTTGGCCAAAGGCAATGTCACAAATGTATCGTTAATGGAGTTGTCCACGCCCAAAGAATTAGCTCAAACGAATAAATACGATCGCCTCTCAATGATGAAGTATTGACGAGATGGCAATTCGCAATGGTTGCGTCTGGAATTGCTTTTTTCGTCCCATCTTCGATAAAAAATGAGGGAGAAAAACTTTTAGTGATCCGTATCCTCGGTGGCGCACTTTGGGTCGTTTCAGGTTAACGAGTTTTTTGCAGCAGCCGTAGCGCTGATAATCCTCCAGACGATACTTTAGCCAAACGTAGGGGATGTTTTAGCACGAACTCTCCCCCCCCTCTCCCTTTGTGCATTCGACACAGTCACCCCTCTTATAATATAAGCGGCACCCCATCTATCGAATTATTTTGATTCTGCGATAATTCACCCTTAATATGGTTTTCACCTCGAATATGGAAGCGAGTGCGCTTTTTACATGTAAGATTATCAGATTATTAACTAACTTTTAAGAAGATAGCGTTTTTACTTCCAAAATCCTTCCTTATAAATAAACTAGACTCTTGAGTTGTTTTTATTTTACTTGAATTAGTTTGAATTCATCTTAAATTTTCTCGATTCTTTTGAATCCTCCGAAGTCTTTTGAATTACTTATAGAAATCCTTTGGATTTCCTTTTGATGAATTCCTTTGAATTCGCTCAAATTATTCGGAATACCTTATATACATATTATACCATTGATATCTCCGACTCTGAAACAATGGAGGAAGAATAGTTTCTACATCTGTTCAATGAGAGTCGCCCCCAATATCGGATTTTAAAATAATGCAGTGTACAGAAGGGATAATCTCGATGGTTTCTCTTTTGTGGGGAGTGGGGACATGTCGTGATCCTCGTTCCATGGCGAAAGAGAGGCGTAAGTCGATTTTGGCGTAATTTTCGGAAAATCCGGGACCAAATCGTAATGCACGAGTCGGCGCGACTTGTCTCCATTGTCGCGGTGAAATTGAATCTGTCAATTAGACTCTCGGCGTTTACGGTTGGTTACCATTAATTGGACACAATGGTCGTCCATCGGGCGGACAGCTGTACTCGATGTTATACCTTAGCCGCGAGGCATCTGATTTCACATTATAATACCGCTTCGGGTCTAATTGAAGCGAATCACGAAACCGTTGCAAATTCGCTCGCCATTTTCACGTGTGCTCTTCTTCTTCACTGCCCTTTCATTCCTTCATTCCTTCTGCGCGGTAGTCGTTACCATTCACACTGCCTGCAGAGCTTTCATTTAATAATAATGACCCACTTCATGTCCACAAATTTCCAATTGGTATCAGCCCAAATAAATCGAATCAAACTTGACATATTCTCAATTTTTTCTTTACAAAGTTCGCAGATCCACCGAAATTCTTTTTTTTTATTTTTTTTAATTCCTTAAAATCACTTGAAATCTTTTGAAAAGATTTTTATGATAGGATTCTTATGAAATCCATTTCATTTTTGTAAATTCCTTGAAGTCATGCCAGGTTTTAATTACACCTTCTGTTAATTACATGAGAGAAAACTTTCTAGAAAGAATTAGAAAAGAGAAATAGGTTTTTTCCAAGTTTTTTGGTAAGGTTTTTTTTTTAGTAAGTTTGCTAAGTCGTGGTTTGACTTGAAAAGGAGAAGGCTATGAACTCGGGAAGTGATTGAAATGCCTCGAAGAGAACTAGAGAGATTTGAATATCCGCTGCCAATTTACGAGAGACAAAAGATGTTATTCGGTGCTGGCGTCTTGTTCTCTGTTCCTCGCTCGAGAAGTTTGCACTCGTGTCGGGCGTCTTGGTTAATCACTATAATTGATATTCCGCTGATATCACCTCCAGAGAGTAACGGAGTAACGCGGTAATGAAGTAACCCGATTAAAGGGAGCCTCTTATTGGCTCGCTCGCTCACTCGTTCCTTTAATCGAATTATATTATTATCCCGACGTCCCCCTGCGACTTGACAATGATCTACTCTTCCCTAACTGCTTCAGACCTGGAGGCCTTTTACTTATATTTTCTGTATCTTGGGCTAAACGTATGGACAAATTTTCCAATCCGTCACAATATATGTTGTATAACTTATACCACGCATAGTATCTTGAAAATCACATTTTTTGCATCATTTTTTTTTTTTATTAAATCTTATTGTTATTGATATGACTAAGATATAACGAAATGCGAATAATAAGTCAACTTGTACATTAGATAGATGATTAGATATCGAGATATGAATGCAATGGCAGATAATCTCACGGTCACAGGAAACAGCACATCATCGTAATAACCGTCATCAAACGGCAACCACTTAGAACCAGACTCTTTCGCAAAATTATAATTATGGAACTCTGATAGTCGCGTTTTGATTCGTGTATTTTTAGTTGACTTGTATTCGCCTCGAGTCACTGAATAAGTTAAACTTATAATCAAAATCTAATTATTTCAAGTGGTATGGCATATACCAGCATATATACTTCTCATAATTGAACGGCAGCAATGCCTCGAGGATACGAAAACAATTTTGTTACATTCTTTGATTTTATTTTGGTTTTATTGCCAAATAAAGCCCAATTTTTATAATTGTCTTTTTTCGAAATTCTCTGTGAAACCGGTTTTATTTACATTTAATTCAAAAGATTTGTTTTACGCCTTTATATACTGTACAACAGGAAGTACAGAAACCTTTCATGCGAAATTGAGTTTATATTTCACATCAGCCATATAAGCAAGACAGATTATATTATATACAAGATTATATTATTTACAGATCACCATTATTTACGTAGTAAAATATTCATTCATATTATACTGTATATAAAATTATTGAGAGATAAGCGATGCCAAAATTCAACCTAGAATTCTTTTGTTGTGAAAATAATAATAATACATTGAGAAAGCCAAAGACGTCAAGTAGATAAGGCTTTCCATGGTCAGACAAAATTATGCCTTTCGGATTTTAATTTGGCGGCAAAAGATGACAAGAAATTGTCTCAGGCTGGTGGAAATTCTACAACTTTCAGTTCCAAAAGTTTCAAGCATATTCGGGCATATCATATAGTTAGAATTGAAATATCATTCTAAATTTAAACGCTAAATTATCTTACAGTACGGAACATATTTTTTTAATTTAGTCATCTCCACATATTGTTTTGCTGAAAGTAATATATTCAGAAATGATTATACGCGTGACGGCAGCGCGACATTAAACTGTCCGCGATATCCGCCATTTCAAAACAATCCGCGCTGGAAATGGAAAAGAGACGAGCAAAAAATCAGAGAGGGCAGAGGGGGAGAGAGAAATTACCACCGCATGTCACATTCAGGAAACGGCGCATTCTATTGTGCTTTTGTCATAGTTAAACTGTCAGGCCAATTTTACATTCGGGCCAATTTACGTACTCGCGAGTAATAATATGGCAAGGAGAGAAGGCGGAAGAGTCATATGAGATAATATCATATTGCAGGGTGAACAGTGAACATTTTTTAATATAGCATCTTAGGACAAGTTCATTCTTCTTTTTAAACTTGGCATCGATTGACGGTGAATTTGCTAGAATCATTAATGGACAAAGTTTCTATACATGCCTACAGCATATGCAGTTTGGTGAACTCTAATCGAAGGAGGTTGGGACGCAGACGGCAATTAACGAAATTAGATAATAATTGAAACAAGGGAATATGGTTGGCTGGTGGAGAAGGGTCCATGAAACACGCCCTAAGCACATTATTTGTATTTCGACCAATGACGTGAAACCATTATTCTTCATTTCTCTGAATTATAAAAATCATTTATAAAGACTCTAAATCTAAATGCAAAAAAGTATTTAACGAAATAATAGCTATACGATGTGCGATCAGCGACCGATTACTATGTCACGATGCATCATTCTAAGCTCTGTGACTTTTATCATTATATAATATTCTCGTTTACACAGAACATTATTGTCGCAAATATGTCATTACTGCTGGAAATCATTGAGCGTTATAACCGCCTCTTGCGTGATGCTATATTTTGCACCGCGACGGTTCGGCGTCGGAACTTCTCCGCGCGGTTAATTCGACCGGAAGTTGCAAACACATCATAACCGCCAGTGACACTGTGTGGAGCTTCAGAAGAGAAACATTATGTCCTTCTAAAAATCCAGGTTATACAACTTTTAAATCATAATGATATAAATATAATGATATAATGATATAAAATCAAATCAATGATGTATTAGCAAACGTTTTGCATTATTGTATTGGATTAAACTCTTTTTTAGGGAATTTCCTTTTTTTTTTTTAAAAAAAAAAGAAACAAAAGAATTTTCAAGATGCAATTGGTTTTTTAATACTTTGTATTATATTCTATAGTATCTACAATATATACTATTATATGCGTGTATCAATAGATCCTCGACATGAAATCATATTTGCATCTTAACATCCCTCTATAACCGCAGAAGCAAGCAATAAAGGAACCCATCGGATTTCATCGCGCACGAGTGTGAAATAGACACTGCGTGTCGATAACTCGCCTCACCCCCGTTGAAACGTGAATTTTATGGGGGGTGGGGAATGGATAGATTGTATCTTAAAGTGGTAGCTTGGATCTTCCAATGAAATCGCGATGTATATACAGAGTCTCGGTAGCGCAGACGCATCGCGTTCACTTCCACCCCCGACTTATGGGGTGGAAATACCTCGTTCGAAGCTCGGGGTGTGAAAATCAGTGGCGAAGGAGGGGTTGAAGTTTCCACGTTGTGGGGGATGAGAAACTGAAACACCCCGGGTCCAGCGACAAGGGAAAGATGAGACTCGAGGGGCAAAGGGGCGCAGGGGTAAAGGCGAAAAGGGGATGAGTGAAAGGGAGAGATTGCCGCCATTTTACAGTGGCGCGGATCTGCATAACGATCAGAGACTGTCGTGTTTATCAAAGCTTTTCTCCGCCATCTGCATAATTTTCTGCCGCGCCATGAGAGAGGACACGCGAGAGGAGAGTGAGAGAGTGATAAAGTCCAAAATGTAGAGGGTGAGGAGATGCAAAGCGCTCTCCGAAGAGAACACCCTGGTGCTTTCACTACTCTCGACTGCGTTTTATGAGCCTGACTTATAAAACTTTAACGCTCTCGCGAATAAATTTCGCAAATGTATTAACTACCGTGAGGTGTCGCCTTATTCAAGCCAGTTATGTACTCAAAGCGCTGAAATACTACTTTTAGTCTTTCAAACAAGCACTTATTTATTGCGAATATTCAAATATATAGATGTATATAATCACTAACTTGGAAAAATATGTTTCATGCCAAATCTATGACACTCTATGCAAAATAATGATGATGATGATGATTATGATGAAAGAATTTCTAATATTGCGGCTTTATTACAGTCTAAGAAGTTTATTTTTTTCTGAACTTCCAATACTGTATAAGTTTATTACCAAATCGCAATGTATTTTTACAACACACATCTATAGAAATGAAGTGCCATTGATAGTTATTCCATTCTCGTTCCCAATTTTCATATTTTAAGAGAGAAGCACAAGAAATTTCAAAGTAGCAATTAGCAACAGGGATGCGACGCGCTAACGAAACAACCCGAACTTAATGTTGGTTTCGTTTCAGACTCTCCTGTTCTGATGTTTTATTCATAGATAAGACACGTTATAGGCGTGCAAATAAAGTGTACGTGCGCTGTCGGAACGGCCTATATATTTTGAAGCGCAAGGTTTTTCCCTGGAACTATGGAATATCTGGCTAATTGTTGCACCTACGTGCTTTGAATGGAAGTCTATGTACCACGTAGTAAATTAATTAATAACTGTGTGGATCACGATCATTATATTATGGTGGTTATTAAAAATTTTCTCTTCATTCATCGTCCATCATTCATCATTCATTGCATTTATATCATTCATATTATACAGGATGCTAACATTATTATTAATACATACGTTAATAAGTATGTCGATAGCAACATATGTAGCGATCCGCGTCAACACAACCGAATTCCCAGCGCGGCCGTTGAAGAAGAAAAATATTTAGTGACAGGCCCTTGAATGGGGTGGCTCGGTTATTAGGGCTCTTATTAGCCCAGCATATGGACCAGAAGGGAGACTATAAGATAACCATCTTTTATCTGCAACGATGAGAGATTATGGTAGTTTGCAAAAGTAACAGGTCCTATTTCAAGGGATTACCGATAGGAGCAATATCTAGGTTGTTGATCTTAATGCAAATCGTTGTCCTTTTTCCTTTTTTTATTAACACTCAGACCACAAAGTGGAATCGTATGACGAAAATAGAATTTTAGTTTAATTATATATTCAATAAAAAAGAGAATTATACATATAATTCATTCGAATAAAGAAATCGTCTACTTGATTGTGTGTGTCCTGAGCAGTTAAATTCTTACCCCATAATTAATTTTCGATTTGAAAATGGACAATCTATCTATTATAGGACATTCATGCGGAAAGTTAATTCAAGTGACGAGAGCGAGTAATCGTACTATGGCGTGTGACGTTTTTTCCCATAGTACATATATATATATGTACACCATATATATGTATATAATATTATATTTTGTGTTTATCGTCGATGTTGTTGGTTTGAGTGGTTACGGCATATTAGTTCACCTGATTTGGAGGCTTAATGAGCCCGTTGACACTTTGATGCAGGGTGCCGCGTGTCGCCGGGAAATTGCCAGTTCAATAATTCAGAGCTAGCCGTAATGGAACTTGTCTACGAACTCGATCTATCATAGAAAATTGCACCGAGCCCTTTTACTCCGCTTACAAGAAACATATACATATTAGAAAAATAAAAGAAGGCTTGCTCGCTCGTAACCCATTCGTCCCATCGCTCACTTTCAAGAATTGATTGGAATCCGAAAATAAATAATAAAACATTTCTTGGGATTCAATTCATTTTTAAAGAAGGTTGGCATACTCTCTCAACCATTAGTTAAATCTTACTAATTAATAATATAGTTCCTTTTAAAGAAATCTGGAAAATATTTTATACAAGTTTGCATGATCTTAAAAATGTCTTGAAAGTATGAAATACAACAACTAATGTCACTACATGTACCGAAATGCTATATATAATATATTAATATAGTATACATTTTCTACATACATATATGAGTGTAGTAGGCTGTAGGTGGGCGCTGCTTGGGAAATTAGCGCGTTTTAAATCCAATTCGAGCTGAAAGGAACGACTATTTTGCATTTCTCGCGTGCGCCCACCATTTGAGGTGTAAAATATTAAATCCCAGGACAACCGACCCCCTTGGAATCTCTCTCTTTCGCATATCTTTCACTCACCCTTTCCTACTCTTTCTCCACCCCCCTTTCAACGTCGGCTATATTCCCGGTATATGTATATATATCACTCGCGCACTCTGCGAGTTTACATTTAAATGTAAAAGTGCCACGAGTGCCTAGGAAAGCTGCTGTTTTGCATTCGAAAGCTCATGATTGCCTCTGAGCTTTGCTTTTGACGTTGGCACATCCGCAACAGCTCCGTGCTGAGCCGTTCTAAGCGACAGTATTTCATCCCCGGGAAAATCTTCACAAACAGAATGGAGCATTATTCTTCCGCCTGAGTTTGAAACACTCTTTGCATTTCGGTGCGAATAAAGACAATGGATAGAAGAAAATCGAGAAAATTGAGAAAGTGTAGCTTGAGCTTTCGAGATAATGCTCTAGATGCAGCGATATTTTCGACTTTCATTTCTATCATTTTAAAGAGTAGTTTCATTACATTAAATTACAATTATAAACAATACGTGAAATGTGATAAGCTTATAAGTACCAGGAGATTGCAATTATTAAAAAAATAATATTCTGTGAGATGTACAATTATACATTAATTCATTTCGTCTGAGAGAGCCGTGTTTGTATATATTTAAAATATAATTGAGTATGCTGGGCCACATCTAAATTTAAAATCTGTTTTGCATAATCCCAAGCCAACATTTGTAGAGTCGAGGGTCGCCTAATTGCGGCTCGTTCAAGCCTCGAGTCCCTTCGACACCTACGGCAGCCATTTTAAAAGCCGCTCTTTACCTCGCGAACTTCCGCCGCTACAACGCTTTCGAAAATACATTCGCTACACCCCCGCAAAATGTGCTATAGATATTACCGTAATCTCATTACGCAAAATGCACAAGTGGTGAATGTACAACACGTTAATAAGTCAATTGCATCGTTGTTGATTAGCAATTATATCCATTATTGACGCAATCCGCTACTATTTCAAAATTTCGAATCGCGAATGAACGATATTTCACTTTTCATTCTTTTTAAACGAAATATGCTTCATAATCCGTGCAAAAAAAATTCCAATTCAGATAGAGATTAATTTTTATATCGTCTGTTTTACTGAGGAAAACAATTAAGTGATCGACCTCTAGAAAATTTGTAGAGGTGGCTGTCGCGAATATATTTGTGAAGAAGTTAAAAGTTACCTTAAGAAAAATATATTTCACTTTTTCTTTTGTAAGCAAGTCCAACGAACGCACTTACACACACTTGAGCGAATCGAAAAAGGACATAGGCGGAGTAAATCGCATTACTTTCGAATTTATTGGGGACGTTCGACACGTGCAGCTTCATTTTTATTTTCCTCGCAACTTTTTTTTTTCGCCAAGAGAGGGGAAATTCTGGACCCTGGACCTGAGGAAGTAAATTTGTGAATGCGATGGACGGTGAACACAATGGCTACATTTAATAGTACATTAAGCACAAGCGGAAGCTGATGTGAATCTAACCGCCGTGACAACGCGGTACGAATTTTTCCTTGTAGAGGACATGGGACACTTTATTGGTCACGGGAAATCCTATCTTCAATGTCCGAATTCGTATTCATTGAATTTTTGGTTTGGGGGAATAAAATCGATAGCATGAGCTTTCATGTTTCATAATTCAGAATAACATTAAAATCACTGATCATTGTTTAAAAGTCGACTATATATGTACTTTCAAATATTTAAATGGTTTTCAACAAAGTAAGGAATTTTAAGAGACTTTTTGGAATTGTTAGAAATTTCAAAGAATTTCTTATGAAAATATGAAAAGGTTTTAAGAGATTTTAATGGATCTTATAAAATTTATTCAACCAATAGATGAAGAGAGAATGTGTCTCTTTTTTGTGATGGGATTTCTTTTGAATCATATCCGGCTAAACTCTTTTTCTCATCCTTTTCGCCATAGAATCTCTCTAGAATTAAGAACACAAATTTATATTGAATAAAAAGTTTACTGATGCAAATTCCATTGTATAGGAAGATTTGGTATAGATCATGAAAATGTTGAATTTATCGGTGACAATTGGAAGTGGAGAGTCGATTTAGCATTACTTTTCCAGACAGACAGATTTTATTGATCTACCATGCGAGAGCACCGGAACTGAACGCCCCATAAAGCTAACCAATGCTAATACTTCGCATCTCCGCATTGGCGGAGCTTTTCTCGTTTTCTCTAAAAATAATATCAAATTTGAAGGGTGAAGAGGAAATTCGTGGCGACACCAGTGCAGTGGACCGGAATCTGCAATAAACGCGTAACCGAGCCTAATTCGTAATGTTGGTCGAGTCATTGTGAGCCATTGTGAAACCCTCACGGGCAGCCCTCCACGCATAATGCTGGGGTTATTGCAGGAAATACGTAAAAGGTAGGCACTTTTCAAAAGTACCTAAACACCGCTTGCGTAGGTATTCTTTCAAATTTATGCACATATAAACATTTGTGTGCATTTCAGAGCCATCAACACTTTTGTGCTTTCACGTGTTTACTCTTCGAAGGTGGAGATTAAGATAAATATTCAAGAAGAAGAGAAAAAGACAGAGAAAAATGTAATTACGTGTCTAGACTCCCTCAAGTTATTTCAAAAAATTTTATTCATTATTATCAGCCTTACATAAAACAAATAGAAATTTAAATTTTTTCATTTTTTTCAACTCTGAGAAATAAATCCTATCATAAAAAACTGCGAAAACTTGAACTTCGGAATGTGCATATTTAAATAGACCCAAATTGTCCAACAAGCTAGCCTTGTATTGTTACTTTGTGAGAATGACTCGGAGCTTTCTTTCGGCGACGGCGCCAACACGGCAGAATCGAGCTTAATTATTAATCGATTCCGCATTAATTGTTTTCTCAGAGGCGGGTTAAGTGGGATGTTGTGTTCAGGTTTCTGGCAAGCTATATGAGCAGTACCAGTTAAGGTGTCATTCGAGGAGATTAATTGCCTCTTGCTGCCTTTATATATGTGTCACACAATCAACCCTTTTTTTATTCTTATTATTATTATTGTCATTTATATGAAATATTCAGGGCGATCAAACCGCGAAAAGGATAGTGTGAAAGATCAACCTTTCGGAAAATTGTGTTTCAGAAAATGCACAGAGACACTCTAAATTAATAGAATCAGTGAAGATAACAATAATAACATAATACCACATTTTGTGCTTTAATTTTTTTTTTTAATTCTGCAACTGAAGTGTAGAATAACTCGCCTCATTTGAAGTGGATTTGGTTATTAAAAAAATAAGAAATAGGAAAATTGAATTTTTAAAGAATTCGGTAATGTAAGTAAAGTAAAGTAAGACTAAAGACACAAAAAGGATGAAAAAATGTGACGGTCCTTTGAAATAAGATTTAGCTGGTATACTCTCCTCGAAGCCACGAAAGAGCCAAGTTAGTTTTATTTTACAATCCATC
The DNA here is from genome assembly GCA_904066015.1 of Synergus gifuensis. Lineage (NCBI taxonomy): Eukaryota > Metazoa > Arthropoda > Insecta > Hymenoptera > Cynipidae > Synergus > Synergus gifuensis. The sequence goes on from CAJFCO010000141.1 coordinate 1,512,382, forward strand.
GGCTACCTCGACAGAGGTGGTTGGGTCTCTCCTCCAATTCTGAATTTTTTTCTCCTTTTTTCTCTTTTTCTTGCTCTTTCACTCGCAAAGGGATGAGGGACGGCAGAATCCTTCAGGGTTGGTCGGTTGAATAGGGGCGGGGGGGAGGGGGGCGTTGGACTGGCTGTCAACTAGTGTTTTAAAAGTTTGCGACAGCCTACAAATTGACTCGCTCAGTTCTTTTTAAAAGCACCGCCAACCAACCACGGCGCCTCTTTTTCTCCCCCCTCCCCTCCCATAACAACCCCAACTTCAACCTCAACCCCTGCAATGCATCGTATTTCCGAAGCCCGAGACGTCGAATGTATCGGGCTATGAATTTTGAACGACGTTCATCGATTTGATATAAAGAGGGAGATAGAAAATAAAATAAAAATAAGATGAACTTTCATTTTGGTGCGATTGAAATCGATTCCTTTCGACGACACTAGCATGAATAAATGATCGTAAATAGCTACTGCTATCGTAATCGTAAGTGCCCTTGAAATCGTTATTTGATACATATATTTGTTGTATGATCGTATTACCTATTGCATTTTAGATTACAATTCCAGATGCTGCTTTTAAAAATTTTATTCTGGATCGCTTTTTGGCGACTAAATAAGGAGATTTTTTAATGCGTGTTGCAGTGAAATAAATTAATAAATAAAAGGAAGATCAAAAGAATCGAAAGAATTCAAACTATTCAAAGAAATTCAAAAGAATTTATGGCGAAGTAGGGAGAAGAAGTGATAAAAGTTTTCATATTTTTAAAAAACATGGAGATAAGCGTCATTAAACCTTATATTTTCATATTAATTATTTATAAAATTTTCATATTAAAATTAGTTAATTTTATATTTGTAAGTTTTATAATTTAAACAAATTATTTACATATATAGTAAATGAAAATTTCTCGTGCAGTATTAACATATATTTTTTGGTATAGTATTCAGAAATTTGTTTTAAATCCCCTTCTCTGTATTCTAAAAGAACAATTTAAACAGCTTTGTAAACAAGTGACGAAAACACAAATGTACAAACAGTGAACCAAACTCTTCTAATTACAATTTTACATGCGCACTTGAATTACTAATTTATAATCTAGATTTTATTAAACATTATATATACATTAAATAAAAGTAGTGGATTTGAGTCCAAGACTAAATACAATACTTGTAACAAGTTCCTATTTTTATTTAATAATTTAAAAGATGAAACTCATAAGAATTGAAAACTTACGAACATTTGGACATGATCTATGAGCTTGTCATGAAAGTTTAAAAATACGAATGACCGGATGAAAGCTGAGGATTCTCATAGGATGACGATTGGCTTTTAGAAACGGGAAAATAGTAAAATCTCGATAAATCAAAATGGGGGTTGAGTCTAATAGTGTGTATCAAATGCGTGCTCGACGGCGCGTGCCTACATAGGAATATGAGAAATGGCCGCCTTTTACGTCAAAATACTTTTAAACTTCACAAATTTGAATCTCGACCAACATATTTCGTATGTGGAATGTAGATTGAATCTCATTTGTACCCACCACTATAGGCCGACTCGGTGACCGAACGATTTGTTTTGAAAACTATACAACTTCCGCGATACTTTCATGATAATTTTAATAATGGTCAAAGAAATTGCACTTATCATGATTTATTGTATGCTTTTTCCCCCGAGAAAGATTTAATCCTGACTTTTTTATTTAAATTTCAAAGGCATGTTTTAATTTTAATATCAGAATCTGCAAGTTGTTTTTTGACTTTGATGAAACTTGGTGAGATTATAATTCTATTATATAAGAGAAATATCGGTTCCAAAGTGCCTTTAAAAATTGGATTAAAAAAAGATTTTGTAAAATACGCGTGAAATAGAATCTTCTGCACTCTCCAAAAAATATCTCTGAATGAAAAGTAATTTTTTTTTAAATGAATATGCTTGTGGAAATTTTAAGTGTAGAAATTTTCAAATCTCGCCCAGACTGGGGATGAAAAACACGGCTTGACTCTAACTGAAATTAATTTCTTTTTTGAATCACAATTGCAAATTATATTCAAATTACAAAAGGTATGAAATAATTTATTGAAATAATTTACATATTACAAATGTTTCAAAGTCTATAAGTTTAAATACATTGTTGGCATAAATATTATTAGACTAAATGACTGAATTTAAAGTTTATGGGAATAAATAGAGTATTTCAAGTTTGAATAACATTTTGATATGTACTAATGATAATATTGATAAAAATTCCATTTTCACATTTTAATTAAAATTGAATTCTAGGTTGAATTTTGCCAAATTTGTTAACACTGAGATGATACCATTATATAGGTTTTGGTGAATTCATGAAAACCCTTTGTTGCGATAAATATGATGGAGATTTTGGCATGTTAAAACTTTGTGAGAAGTCGTAAGATCTTGTGATTGTAGAAATTTGAATATTGTCATCAGTAATTGGCGTAGAATTGGCCCATTCTTTTCTGACAGCACAGACGATTCTAAGAAAATAAACACTCAGCACTGAAAAATAAAATTTATAATTCAAATATTTTACAAAATTTAGCAAATTTTTTAAAGAGAAATCCCTGGGACAAATACCAAGTCAATATTCTTAGGTGACCTTTTTTAAAGTATGTCCATTTTTTATAAGCAAATAAATTGGAAAATTAAAAAAGTTTTAAAAAGACATAAAAGTCAAAAATGATTATAATATCAATACTTACGTAAATAGATACTAGATATCGGAAAATACCAGGATGATTTATTTAGAGAATTACTAAACTTAGTATACGACAAATGTACTGCAAGAGCGATACTCTGATCGATTATGTTAATCACTTGTATGCACATCCAAGGCAACGTAAGTCCCGGTTTCTGCTGCAAATTATTAGGTACATAATATCAGTATGTGACAATCAAAAACATCGGAGCGTTGACTTTGAATGATAATGATAATTTTCCACTCTAAATATATTGACGATCTTATTCATCTCATTCATCTCATTTCCGAAAATCTCGAAATTACCAGAGTTACAGGGTAAAACTGTTTCTTTTTTAAAAGCCTTTATAGCCAAAATGTCTCTTGTATAGAACTATATATAGGAAGTTTTATCAGAATGGAAAGACAACTTGCAGATTATCATAAAAATCGGAAAACCCATTGGAGATCCTGATATTTCTGACCCTTTAGTTAAATACATTGCTTTTTATTGATAACTTACTGATACAGAGGCAAAGGATAGCAGGCCATTCGCAATTAGAGAGCATCCCGCGTAAATAAGAACGCAAATCAATAGAATTTCAGCTGAAAATGATTTTTAGTTATTGCATTTTGGATTTTTAAAAATTTTTTTATTCTATTAAAAATATTTTTATGATTCCATACAAAAATTTTTAAATTAGATTTTTAACTTTTATATTTCGTACCTTGTTTGTAACTTTGAGCATTTTTTACTATAAAAGTCCAGTTTAGTCCACAAAAGGCCCACGATTCAACAGTAGCTGAAAATTTGTCATGTTCTTTTGTCGATAAAAAATCAAATGCTAATATATTTATCATAAAAATCGTAACTGTCTGTAAAAAAAAGCCGTTCTTATTAGACGCTCTTTTTTCTATAAATTATATTTTTTTCAATAATTTTGTTTGAAAAGTTTTCTTGTGAATTAAAACTTTGATGAGGAATAAAATCAAAAAAAAAAAAATAATAATACTCACAATTCCAAAAGTTCCGATCATTCTAGTCGCTAGTGAAAAACTGATGCACAATTTTGTCATGATAAAATCAGGTACTAAATATTGTTGTATATTAGAAGAAAAATTCTACTTAAACTACACTTCCTCTTAATAAATTCAACCTGTACGTGTTCACAATCCACATTCCGTGTTGTCTAACGAATCGAGTAATGACAAAAAAAATGTAAATAAACCCAGAGCTGTCTCAAGTCGTCTTATAACCCACTGTTACATCGAAAGTTCAGACAAACGGATTCCAATATCCATAATGGATCTCAAAACACTTGCTAGCAGTTACGATAACAGAAAACTGAAAATTTTTAAAGTAGTGAGAAGTTTTATCAATTTGGCGCTTTTAATCTTTTATAGGTAAACACTGAAAAATCTAAAGAAATAAAATTTTCTTCCTATGGGTTAATAATATTATTTTTATTTATTAAATCATAAAGTAGGATTTACATTAATCATTTTCGAATTTACAATAATCAGATTTATAAAGCTTCCTAATTTATAAATTTGTAGAGTTTAATTTCTGTAAATTCTTGAGAAGTCCCTAAAATATTTTTTAGTGCGATGGAGGTGGGTAAAACGGTTTGGCAACGGTCAAAAAGTGTGTAGTCCAAAATTTAAAAGATCTCTAGGCTTGAGTTTAATTCAAACTGAAGAGCTTTAACCCGCCATTAACTGCGCATGCGCAACTCGTTTCCTTTTTCAGTCATCGATTAAATTTCAAGCAAGCAGACCAGCAGACTTCACGCACGTGTTTCACCAACCAACGCTCCGAATCTTCTGAATTCTGCTTGTAGGTTATGTTTACATTCCTTTTCGTGAGTTTTATGGCAATATTTCGTCAAGTGAAGTATTTTTGAATAAAGTTTGTGTTAAATTCAGTGTGCTTTCATCAATGACAGTGCAAGACATGGATATTTGTTTAAATATAACAGCAGGTTCGACATCTGCTAGATCAAAGGTAAGTTATCCTTATAATGTAATATCATTTTTCGATTTTCATGGCTTATTTCTTCAAACTTTTCAATTAAATTCCATTTTCACTTTAGACCAGGAAGAAGAAAGACACTAAAAGAGTTCAAAATAAGCTTATCAAGTCTAAACATGACATATTCACGAAAATTGCTCACTCTGAAAGTATTTCTGGTAGTCCAACAAACTCAAAAGTCAGAATTAAACAAAAATCACTTGCAGCGATTCTTGCAAAGAAATTAGGACAGAAATTTGAGACCAATGAATCCGGAATTTTCTTAAATACACAGAAATCCCTTTCTAAAAATATCATCAGAAAGAATGTTGAAAAATCTGATAGACCAGATTCGAAAGAAAAATCGACTTCAGATTCGCAGGCAATCGTTAAATTTGTTAAAAATACAAAGGAAAATATGAGTGCGCCTAAAGTCTTAAAGAAAAAAAATAGTGATTCAAAAGATCAGAAATCTCTCTCTGATATTTTTTCTAAAGGTTCGAATAAATCAGATTCAAGTTTTTCATTTCCTACACTTGAAACTTCTAAAGATGTAAGTACAGTCAATTCAGATTTGCAAATTTCCACCTGGAAACCAAAAAGCCAAGACAATTTTGAGAATAGAAACACTTTTGGTGAAAGTAAAGATAAGCAGGTGGAATACGATAAAACGCGAAACAAGTACAAAGAGAAGAATAATAAAATGAATAAAAAATCTAGAGGAAAAAATGAGAGAGAAATGAAGCAATCAACTGGGAAAATTTCTTCACTTTTTGGTAATAATCCAGAAGTGATAACTATGGGCCAAAGATTTGTGAAACCTGTCCAGGAAAAAGTATTTTCTGGAGTCAATTTTAGCGATCTTGAAATTCACGCATTTTCGGTTCGTATTGTATTAAGTTTTATTTTTATTTATTAAAAGATTAATTACTTATTGATTCTTAGTAGTAACAGGTTTTATTTACTAGGTATCGAATTTAGAGCAAAATATGCAGATAATTAAAATGACTACAGTCCAACAGAAAGCAATTCCTCAAATTCTTTCGGGTAAAGATGTTTTAATCAGATCTCAGACTGGTTCTGGAAAAACCCTTGCCTATGCTTTGCCGATTGTTGAATCTTTGCAAAAAATTACGCCAAAATTATCGAGAAGTAGTGGATTAAAAGCACTTGTTGTTGTTCCAACGAGGGAACTTGCTTTGCAAACTTATGAGTGTTTTTTAAAACTTATAAAAGTGAGTTAATTTCATATTTTAGGTTTCAAAGGTTTTAATGAAAAAGAAAATTAAATAAATGCACAATATTAATATGAATTCTAGCCCTTCACTTGGATTGTGCCGGGTTATTTAGTCGGCGGAGAAAAAAGAAAAGCCGAAAAAGCAAGATTGAGACGTGGATGTAATATTTTAGTCGTAACTCCTGGGAGATTATTAGATCATATAAAACACACAGAAGCCTTAAAATTAACCGACGTTTCTTGTTTTGTTTTGGACGAAGCTGATCGCATGCTTGATATGGGATACGAAAAAGATATCTCGGAGTAATTATAATTTCAACATTTTCATGGTTATAAAATCTGGTCTCTAATATATTTTTACTTTAAGTAAATATTTATGTATATAATTGTATTTTAGGATAGTCACAGCCCTAAAAATGTCATCGTCAGATCCGATAGAAACAGGATACGATGCCATGGGAATGTTTCGACAAAACAATAAAACCAAATTCAGTAATGACTCGAATACCGAAAAAATTGAGTCAAAGGATGAAGAATCTGAAAAATCAAACGAGTCTGAATGTGAAGAAGAAAATTTTTCGATTAAAAGAAAGTACCATTCCAGCTCAGATGAAAACTCTGATAATGAGGGAGATTTTCCTGTTAAGGAAAATAAAAAGACGATTGGAATAGGAAAAAAAACTAAAGAGCTGAAATTAGATGGAAAAAATTCTAAGTTTACTTCTGGTGACTCAAATCAAACTAGGCAGACAATTTTACTCTCTGCTACTTTAACTCAAGCAGTAGAAAAACTAGCTGGCCTCACTATGAATAATCCTATTTTTGTTGATGCTGCTAAGGAAAATTTAGAAATTTTCGGTGACCATACGAGCGATATAAATGAAGATTTAATTGTTCCTCAAAGTGTAACTCAGAGCTACATTGTCACTCCACCGAAATTGAGGATGGTTACTTTAAGTGCTTACATCGCAGGAAAATGTCAGGTAAAGTTTCTAATTTATTTCTAAAGTTTTATGAATTTTTATTTAATTTAATTTTAAAAATTTTAGTTTATATCTATAATATTTTTTTATCTAGACTTCCGGACAGCACAAAATATTAGTTTTCATGGCAACCCAAGACATGATAGATTTCCACACAGATATTTTATCAAATGTTTTATCCAAATCGGAAGATGAAGACGATGAAGATTCTGATCCACTCGTAGACGTTGAATTTTTCAAACTTCATGGCAGCATGTCTCAACAAGAAAGAACGGAAGTCTTCAAGACCTTCAGGCTGGCGAAAAGTGGGGTTTTACTGTGCACAGTGAGTAAGATTAATAAATTAAATTAATTATATCAATTTTCTGGAATTTGTTATCCTTGAACATAAGAATTTTAATTTCCAAGTCCTGATTTCCTCGTAACAAAACAATTTCTAACAATTGTCTATTGGTTCCACGCAATCGAAGAATTACCGGACTATCTATTTCGATCCGTTATTCGATAAATGTAAGTGTCGAAACACTTTTTTGTCTGTAACGATCTGAAAGCAATTAGATATTGCAGCAATGCAATACTGCGCATAACAGTCGATTTGCTTTAGCCATTATAAAGCAATTTAACGATGATTGAAAACGCGCTGAGACAATTTGCAAATTGGTTCAACATATGAGTGATCTATAATTTCTGTTTCTCAGAATCTATTCTACTAATTGCTACTCTTGTGTTATTTACTTCTGGTTGTATTTTTTTTAGATTCTCATCATTTGTCTCTATTATTAACAACAAATGAAGAATCTATAGAAAAAAATCTTCCACTTAGTATAATAATATGTATAGACTTATGCAAGAAAATTATTGACAAGAATTCTATGGGATTAAAAATAAATGACAAGAACTAAAAGAAATGAGAAAAATTATTTGAATTTTTTGAGCCAATTTTATCAAAGAAGTAGAGTTAAGGAGAAAATGTTAACATACAAAGTTAGCCGGGATAATAACCAGTGGTTTAGAACGAACTGACAATGATAATTATACTCGTTACGAAGGCTTCATACGCGCGCATAATTTTTAACCTCCGAACGCAGCGTGGGTCCAAAAATATTAAATTTCCGTTGAAAGAATAAGCCACGGCCTAATTTACAATCTTGGGTGTGCCCAGTTGCCCACTGTTGTATATAATTTTGCTTTTCTTTCACTCCTTGTGCTTTGTTTTCATTTCTTTAATATTACTATTAATTTTTATGATCGCGGAAGCCACCTATTGCGGTATCACTTTATTTACGACCCACCGCGTATTTCATATTTCAGAACGGAACCATCTCCTCCGTTAGTTATTAATTACGATCTAGTTTCTGAATAGCAACGCACACCCGACTTAGAATCTAAAGTCTTGATCCTATCATAAAAAGGAGGTTGCAATTATGTCGAAAATAGATTCTCACAGTCTTTAAATCTGAAGCTACATTCTCCCTTCACCTATTGCTTGGATTTGTATTCGCTCCCTGTAAATTAGAATCGAGACCAGAACTACCAACTGAGTTTAAGGAATTTTAAAGGAATTTCAAAAGAATTCAGAGGTTTCAAAATTTTCAAGTAATTTTAAAACATAAACAATTTTTTTTAATTCCTTAAAATCTCTTACATTTAATTTAGCAGATTAAATTTTTTTAGTATTTTCAGTTCAGCAGCTTATTAAATACGTATAAATTATAATTGTTTTTGAAGTTAGAAAAAGAGGTCATCTGAGTAGTATTATTAATTTTCCGGTGAAATGCTGAAGCATTGGTCGAATGTGCACAGCGGGCTCAGTGGTAGATTCAGTTTCGATGATCTATGGACCAAGTGAGATGTTTTGAGGGGCTATCCATTTCCGATCCCAGGTCATTCTGGCTGACTCTTAAACGATCGTTTGTTTTAATCGCTACTATTAATTGCCTTCGTGAATGTCGGTATCATCGACCTAAATCCAGTGGCAAATAACCGGTTCGTTGAATTCCTGCCTTAGCTAATTTAATCCAGAGCTTGTGATTGCATTGCAAAATTTGCGAATTATATCTTATTTTTCTCGTTTTTCAGTTAAATGCAGACTGAATCAATAAAATCACATAAGATATTCCATTAAAAGATCATTTTTAAGGTGAAAATCAAGTTTCTTTATTGAAAATTCCTTTGTTTGATTGAAATGTAAATTCTTCGATTAAAAATTCATTTTTTTGGTTTAACATTCAACAGAGCATTCGACTAGTTTTTGTTGCAAATTCAATTACTTTTGGTTGAAAATTCTTTTTCTTTTGTTGAAAAAATTTCAATTTAAATTTGAATGACCAGAAACCTTGAAGATTTTAAATGAAATCGATTTATCTGATCTAAATTTATTTTTATCGACAACTTGATTCGACTCTCGGAAGATTTTAGCATTGAGTTAATATTTGCAAAAACGATTTAAAAAACGTAATCGTTTCGTGAAGGAATTTTGGCCACCCCCCACTGGTGGCAGGGCTTTTCGGGCTATCAAGTAGGATATTTCGACTGCTCGCGCTACTAAATCATTGGCTAGCCAAACATAGAGAGTGGACTGAATCCAACTGAAAGCAAGGGTTCAACTCAAACGTTCGCCGTCGGGGTCCGCAGCGGGTGTCGTTACAAACCGCGCACGTGTGTTTCGGCATACTGGTTACAAAACGAGAAACCTGTCCGCTTTTGTAAGACATTTGTAAGAGCAAACCGCCAAGACTTCTGACATTCTCGCCACGGGGTTGAATTATTTCAAACTCACGATTGATTTAAATGAAATCTGTAAAATGAATTAAAAAATTTTTGTTTAATTTTAGTTTAATGAATTCTAAGCTTGAATTTATCTTTACAGGACGTAGCAGCTCGAGGATTAGACATGCCAAAAGTGAACACAGTAATTCAGTACACAGGTCCCTTATCAGCAAGAGACTATGTCCACCGAATCGGTAGAACAGCTCGAGCAGGTTCTTCAGGAACAGCAACAATTTTCCTGACACCACCGGAAACCGAGTTCGTTCGGATGTTGGAATCGCGGAGAATCAGGATCAAACAAGAGGACATGAACGATGTTTTAACCAAGCTTTTGGGTCCCCTTTCGAAACACCGTTCTGCAGAAGCTGCAGCTATATCGCTTCAAAACGAGTTTGAGAATTTGGTGATCAAGGACAAAAGACTTCACGAAAAGGCTTGCAAGGGTGAGAATGAGTCATTAATGCTCTCTTCTATAAGAGTTTTTAGCTCGTCTTTGCGATCATTTCCATAATGTAATTTTGTCAACTTTGGAGACATTTAATCGCCCTGTTCGATGAAAGACAACGATCTTGATTTAGTTGGAGAGGGTCTGACTGGAGAAGGCTAAACCAATTCCACCGGCACCCCAGTTGCATATAAAGTCACCCCATACGGTCTCTCGTCTTTTTCTTTCTTTTTTTTCTCTCTTTTTCCCCAGTATGGTACTCGCGTATTTACATAGTCTATGGATGAGGAGGGATGATCTTGTTTGCCATACCATGGTTACTCTATTAGGGTCGTTATGGGGAAGAATTTATTTTCGGCAATAATAAATCCATTACGATGCGACGACTCGTATTCGCTCAGTGGGGTGTGATGCGCCCCCACTATAGATATTCAGCGAGGCTCATCCTTCGATTTCTTCTCTTTTTCTGACGTCACCACGAGTCAGTGAGGTTCTCTTTCTTTTTTATAAATCACGCTTTGGTGCTCGTTTATCAGATTTTATTACCGCAAACTAATGTCGAGTTGGGCAATGATGATTTTAGTGGAAATCGTTTTATCGTAGTGTGATGCGGAACAATTTTCGGGAATTATTTCTGAATTAATTTATTTATTTTATTTCCTCACAGAGGAAGTTTTGCTGTGGTAACAATTTTAAAATAAAAAAAAATTTATTTTTAATTTTTTTGTGAACACGATAACTCGAAATTTGTAGGGCTGATGTACCGAAAAGAAAAATTCCTTGTGTCGTGGCAAATCAATTGATCTGTAACTTTAATTTATTTGATTGAAATGCAAGAAGGTTATGATTATTTTGTTATTTATAAGTTTTAAATTCTTTTTTTTTAACTTTAGAATTCAAAAACGGAAGTTTTATAGCTACCTAGAGTTAGGATGAATAGAGTATAAACACTCAATATGAGACGAAACATAGTGGATGAATCCCTTAGTTCAGTGGCGAGGGTCGTAACCTAAGGGTTTGTTCTATGGAGCAGTTCTCGCTATTGAGGGCTGTTCGATTCTGTTAGGGTGATAATGTTGCGAATTAGTGAGATTTCCACTTCTCCATCTAACTCTCTATTCCCCTCTTTGGTCACGAATTAAATATATTTCTGTGGTAGCAACCGTACAGAAACTATTATTCTCGTATCTCTGTCACGTGCTTCACATCTGACCTTTTGATCTTCTAAGTAGCCAAGTTTTTCCTGAAACCTCCAGCTTCCGTATAATAGAATCGCATCTTCAAAAGGGGATAAAAGTCGCTCTAAAACTTCAAGTTAGTGTCATTTTCACAATAGTTTCTACAATCTAGAATCTGAGAATCTCACCTCAAGAATTCTTATTATATTTCAAACAAAAGTCGATTCTAACAAATATATTGTTTATCTGAAATCTAGTCAGGTTGATTTATAAAATCAACGATTATTGATTATAATACAGAATGAATCCAATTTCCGTTTTTAAGTGAAATTTGGCATGGTAAATAAACTCTATTGATCTGAGAATGGCTGAATGGAAGACCATGATAAATAGTTCGATCGTAAAGGCCTTTCGGGGGGTCAGAATCCAGCCACAATTAATCTATCAATCACTCGATACAAGCAAAGGTGTGGTCAAGTGGTAAGCTGTGTAGCGTCACTCAAAGTGGCTAACCGCTCAAAAACCATAAGCTTGATAAACCTTTTAAAGCTTCAATTTCTAGGGCTGAAAATCTATTTTGCAAGATTTATCGATGAAATTAAATAACACCTTCAAATACTTCGATGAATAAAATTGTAGATTTTTATTTAATTGCCACATAAAAAAGACATTTTTCCGATCTGTTCACATACATATATTAAGAAAATGAGTCCCACTGCTGAGGGAAAAATCTCTGATTTTAATATTTGTTAAGTAAAGTCAAGAGTTCGTATTTTCAAGTTTGAAAATGTAGTTTTTTTTTTCGATTAAGAGTGTTTTTGTAAAGGGATAATAGTCGTGAGTTAGTTCGTAGAGGGTGTATATGCTCGCACGCCTTTCTGAAAGGGGGTGGCTCTAGGGGCCGACACAATCCAACCACTGAATGTGGCTTCCGCCAAAACCACTTACGCTTTGTGGCGAGAGACTCTTAACAATGCGATACAGGATACAAATACAATAAGACGCAGTTACATCACTTAGGAACAATGCCACCCTGTGTGGGCCGCTGTACAGTTCCCCCCCCCTTCTCTCACTCACTCACTTACTCTGTTTTTCCCTTTATCGTTCTCTCTTACTAGTACTCACCCTTAGCGAATACGAATAACACACCAGCATTCGTCAGATTTATGTGTTAAATGGAGAAAAACATTTCTCCTCTTTTCCTTAGTGAACATTAGCTTCGACGTCGACACCGTAAGTCGAGAAAGATTGCCTGGTGGTTTCCTTCGTCGACCAAAGCCGGAAATGCGCAAAGAAACTGACGGAACTGGAGACTGAAAGCGTTACCGAGACTTATGGTCTCGTTAGACTCTTTAAAGAATCCTTAAGTTTTTAGATTAAAGATCATGGCCACTGCAACTTTTCTGCACGAAAAATTCTGATTACTGATTACATACTTTAAAAAATATTTTTAAATCCTTTAAAATTCTTTAATAACATTTAAAATAATTTGAAATACTTAAAAAAAATTCCCTGAGATAATTTTGAAAATAAATTTGGGTAAAAAACATTAAAGAACCTTGATTATAAAAGCAATTGTGAAATGTTTTACTCGATTAATTTTCCTCTGAATCTTTTTAAAGGTATTTTAGATCATAAATGCTACACACTTCATGAGATAGAAAAATGGCACGTTTTTGCTATGGTTGAACGAAGAGCACATGTTGAGTTCTCTCAGAACCCAGAAACTCTCGACTTTCTCACCCGTACGGAAGCCAGGGGTTACTATTAGGAGTATTAGCCGCAGCACTTGACTCGACCCTAGCTAATGCCCCTTAATAGAGCACTACAGGGTACCCCATAGAATTTGTTGCCACCCCCGTGAAACCTAATGGAACTACGATTAATAAGGGCGCACATATCTCAATGATTATGTTACTACCTTACACGTCACGTGATCTCGGTTACACTCATAAAATCTAAACATGTTTGGTGAATAAAGATGAAAATTTCCAAAATTACGGAACTTACGTCATGTTGAAATTTTGGCCATTAATTTAGTCTTCGCTGGATATAAAATCCAAAACATTAAAAAATGATATAGTAATCGTTTAATCTTGATGACCGCAATAGTACACAATGCCATGTTCACACAAAGCGCTTCGCTCGCGTGACAATCCTTTTATGTAACTCCTGATATTGTCAGATAATACTCATAAAAATTCCATTAACTAAATTTGTTTCTCAATTTTAAATTGAAAATGAGAATTTTATGTGGAAATTTGTATTAGATTATTCTCTTCAGTCTTTTGTATTCTTATATTTGTAATGAACTAACATTATTATACGCGCGCGAGAAACGTTGCATTGCCAATTAATAATAGCACAAATAATACATCGCATTATTTACTTTTAGGCTTCCAAGGCTTTTAATTCAAAATTGTTTGAAAATGTAAAATTTTAAAAGATTTAACTTGAAACTTGATTAAACCTAATTTATTTTATTTTGCAGCATACATATCCTGGATGCGATTTTATTCAAGTTATCCTCGAGACATGAGGGAAATTTTTAACCGCAAGGAACTTCATCTCGGACATTATGCGAAGAGTTTTGCTCTTAGAGACCCTCCACAAAGAATTAGTGGAATAGGAAAAACTATTCGCGAAAAAGAAGGACCACAGCAGCCCGAGCATAACAACAGGCTCTCGAATGAAAGGTAAGCTCTCGTTTTCACGCTTCTTCTTTTATTATGTATTTGTATGGGAAAACAATTTGTGGAAGCTTTTGTTGTTTGGTGGTGTCATTAGCTAGAAATTCAAGAATCATTAAGTGCTATAATAGATACATAATAGAGGAAGTTTAATTAAATTCTCTTATTCTTGTTCGGTGAATAGAACCTAAAAAGATTTAGTTAGAGCCGAAAAAAAGCTAACTACTTTCTGAGGATGGCTGCTCGACTGAAAAACCGAAAAATGAATGAATTATTGAGGAATTTTGAATGGTTTTAAAATATTTCAAAAGATTTTAAAAGAAATTCTAAGTATTTAAGGATATTCAAGAGATTTTAAGTGATTTTAAAGAATTTTTAAGGAATTTAAAAAAATCAAAATAGTTTCAAGATTTTCAATTAATTTCAAAATATTTTTAAGTATTTCAAGTATTTTTAAAACGTTGATAATTATGGGTTCTAGAAAAATGCATTCCAACTTTTTAGCTTTTAATTGATGAGTAGTTCTTATAAGCCTGAAAATTGATCACTTACTTAAGAAACAGTTACAAATTTCTAATAGTATTCTTTTACAAAAATTGCATGTTATAAATTCAAACGGCGTTTTATTCTTTTCGCACGACATGCTTCATAGTCTGAAATATAATTTACTTCGTTGCTCCGTCACAAAACCAATGATTTGCAATTATGCGACCGCGTAGTTTTATTTCCCAGGTTTTCATGCAGTTTATCGCAACGCCGTTTATCGTACACAATGTATAAATGCACACAGCTTAGACTGGATACCTAATGAGGTTTTATGTAACTTTAATATAAAGTAACCATTACCGTTTCCAGTTACAAACGGTATTATCTCTGATTACAGGATTGATATTTACCGTACCGTTTACCTAGTTCTTGTACCTTGTACCATAGAAATATTGAAACACATCGTGAAACGTGAATAATGATTAAAGAATACAACTTTTTTATGCGAAAAGTCAGTCCCATGAGAATAGAAAACATACGCATATGTTATTCCATACGCTTCAGAAAGATAATTATTGAAAATTATTGCCGATTGTGTGCGCGAGAAAAACTATTCCATTAACAAATCTAACTTGACTTAAGAGATTGTTTCTTTATCTTGAGTTTTCATTTTAATTAAGATAAGTGGTTTGTCCAATTTCTAAGGAAAATTGCATTTTAATTAAGAAGATCAGCAGCCTTTTAAATTTTTTCCATTCTTTGTACATAATTCAATTCTATCGAATTCTTTGGAATTAAATTATTTTCAATTCTTTGGGATCTTTTTAGAGATTGAAACTAATTTGTGACCACTGGAGGTAACAGAACAAGATCAGATACAATTTTAAAACCGCTATTTTTCATACTCAATATAAGAGTTCCATTAATCCTCGTAAGTCGCCGTTGCTGTGACTGATGCGATACATACTTGCGTGGTTTGGTTGTTCCGCGTGCAAGCACATTATTTATTCCTGAAACGTTAAGAGCGATCATCAGCAAGAATTTTCGCCTGGCTCAAAAACTCATTAAGTACTCGCTCGAGTCCAATTTCCATTTTCGCCTGGTTGCCGTTTCCCCTATATGTATTGTCAAACTGTCAAAAGTCTTCCGCATTTCATCAAAACGACATGACGATCAGCTTTCTGCGTTTAGACAAGAGTTCCGTGCTTTGTATTAATAATGGATTCACGCTGGCTTCTTGCGTTAACAATACTTGAGAATAGAGAGACAGAATATAGACTTGACGGAAACACTGGTGTTATTGTCAATGAAAAATTCGAATTCAAATTACAGTTCAAAAAGCAAAAAAGTGCTTTAATATTCCTACAAATTGATTTTCAAGTAACTTAAAAACAAAAAATGTTTTTGTATTCTTTAAAATTTGTTAAATCTCTTGAAATCTTCTGAACTTTGTTGAAATTAAATTTCAGCGGTTTCCCCTTTTATAATATTCAAAATTGTTAAATTTTAAATATTTTTAAGTGTTTAATAATTGTATAATGAAAATTTGACCTAGAAAAAAAAATATGGAAAAAATTTCTTGAACTCAAAAAATCGAAATTGAAAAAAAGAATCTCAGGGATGCTACACTTTTTCTCTTAAACCACTTGCGTGGGCGTGGGGCTTTTGAAGAGGGAAACAAGAGGAAACTAATATCCCACCGGGAGACCGAGTGACTTTTAATAGGTGAAAGGCGGGCATTGACGGTCCAATGAATCGAGAGACCTCATACGTGTGAATCTTTTTCTTAGTGTGTGTCAATGCGTAAGCTCGTATTTTGCGTCTGCGTGCGCGTGCCTATATTTTGTGGGATGTGATTTTATTTTTACTATTTACTTTCTTTCAAAATCTACTCTCACAGCACTTGGCAGGTGGCGATACAGGTGCACCAATATTGATCCCCTTTGAATTTCAACTCTGGCTTATCATTTATCGTCGTCAATCCACAGTATCATAAACCTGTTCTTTCAGCGAAAAGGGTGAAACTTATCTTTGCTATGTAGCATGAAACTTTCTCGAAGATTAAACTTAAATATATGGCTTTGCTTTTTGTATTCAAACAATATGTTTTATTCTATATTTCACTCCTTTACGTGAAATAATGAACATTTTTTTGCTATCAACTGACTTTAGGGAATTGAAAAATAATTCAGTAGAGTTTCAAGATTTTCAATGTACATTTAAAAAGAGTCCAATGAATTCAAGGATGTTCAAGGGTTATTTGCACAAGATTTCAAAGATATCAAGACATGTAAAAGAATTTCAAGAGATTTTAAAAGAATTTTTCTGAATACTTTGAATTATTTCTAAATATATACTGAAATCTTTTTGAATGAATGGGATATCCTTAATTAGAACCCTATACTTCGTATTAGAAATAACATAAAAAATGACACTGACGGAAACTTTTTATCATGAAATCAAAACTTCTTATCACCACCTTCTGATGGTGATTTGTCTTTCTGAAAAATGAACTTGACTCCTCCATTCAAGAGCCAGTCTAATAATTTCAATTTCAAACTAAACAAAAGCCAACTCGTGACTCTTTCACGCCACTTTCATCGTTTTAATTTGATCCTTCTTTTTGTTGAAGTTATCGCGTTTTTTCCACTTTCGAGTTTCCACCCCTCTGAATGGCAATCGCACGCGACACCCTTGACCTCATGGCCTGGGTTGTCCTCAGTCCTCATGTCCTGCGTGTTGAACATGAGCCATTACCCACTACCCATTGAGCCACCATAATCAAAAAGGTGGGCCGGCTACATTATATGCTTTGTATGTCAGGTTCAGGGCTCGTGCTAGCTTCCGTAAATGGCCGCGCTAGCAGGCCGGAAGTGGCGGTCGCATCAGTCTGTTTAATAGCCGTATTGTATAATTATGAACAATAGCGAATATCAGCGACCGCATGTGAAATGTAATGTACAATTGTTGACTGAGAGCCGAGAAGTTGGAGAGAGAGGGTTGAGAGAGAGGCAGACAGAAAGAGCGAGAGAGAATCAGAATCGTAGAGATGGCGACGGGGGTGGACAGATGACCCGGAGGTGGGGGAAGTGAGCAGACGAGAACCTTATGGCTCATGGCTCATGGCCGACGACTATGCACTGCTATGCACCGTGGACATGTCCACTCTCTAACATTGTCCGTACTGTCCTATATGACGAATGACATCGGGATCGGATGACAGTTTTGACGTTGGGCCCATAAACTGAGTCCGTAAATTATAACCGCAATGGTATAACATGAAAATTGATTCCTTTCTAATGTCAGGCTTCTAGAAGAAAATTATTTCTTCTGATGATCATTAGGGTGCAGAATTAAAAAAAAAACAAAAGATTTTTTTATACTAATACATATTATTGAGCTCATAAAAAGCAGTGCAAAGCTACTCACACAAAGTTATGCAATTTTAAGGGTGTTGGAGCCAAGTTCTAATCTAGAAAATCGATTTCTTCATTTTACTCAACAACTATTAAATTTTAAATCTTTTCCCCCTGTAGAGAATTAATGAATTTTTAACTAGAATTATGCGTATAGAGCCAGATATATATCTGATTTAAATATTTTTTAAGTAAAATAAAAATATCTAATTTTGAATTTAGATTTTGAATTCCTCGTTTTATGCAAAAAGTATCGAAATTAAATATTTTTGCGCTCTGTATGCAGTCTTATATTTGAAAAAAGATTAGTGCTTCAGAGCGAAAAAAATATTTATCTATAATTTTCATTGAGTAAAATGGAGAATGGAATTTTGAGCTTAACACTTGGGTCCAACGCCCTTAAAGAAAAGAAGAACACGTTCTTTTTAAGATAAAATTTTATTGGGTAATGTGTTTTTAAAAAAATTTTAATTTCGCATTTAGGCTATTGAAGCTGCCGAAGGTTTTTAAAATTTCTTAATGTTTTAAAATTATTTTGAATTCTTTGATATTAATAATTAATTAAATTAATGAATTCTCCAGATATCCAGTTCAGATGATTTTATTTTGGTCCGGTTTAATTTATTTTTACTAGGAAATGTTGTGAATCTTTGAATTTGCAGGTTTGATTTAAATAAAAGTAGTATGATTAGAATAAGATCTTTAGAATCTAATAGAACTGTTTGACAATCAGGATCGTTGAGAATGAAAATTCCTAGAACTCAGCAAGGCAACCGAAAGGCAAAAACTGGGCGGGAACAAGGGATTCGGTACGCCAGTTGGTAGCCTCGCGTGATCTTTGGTGTAACCTTGCTTTAAAGCGAATCGTTTTTTGTCAATTTTCCATTACCACGCTGTCCTCACCGGTCCTCACCACATGTCGCTTACACTAAATTACCGAAAATTGCGGGTTACCGTAATGCGTCGATTAAGCTCCCTCTTTGTGCTTTCAGGCCTGCGAGGATCCTTCAGAAGAAACAAAATTCTGGAAATTGCCAGAGGATTGGCTCGCTTAAAAAAGTCAGAATGCTCAATACCTCCGAATTCGATAGTGGAGCGGCTTACTTGAAAAAAGCACGAAAAGCCTAAATCTAAGGTCTGTAACTTAGATTTACTATTTCAATTTTAATCATTAATTATAAATTACAAATATTCTTCTCTAAATTAATAGGACTTACCTCGTTGAAATTGTACCAGTCAAGTGGTCTACTTCCGATTTAGAGAAAAGTTGCTGAGATTATAGTTCTGTGCAAGAGACGCGACATTTATGTTCCAAAGGATTTTTTGAAATCTGCAATCAAACTTTAGAGCCAAAATGTCTCTTGTATAGTTATAATTTTATCAAGTTTAATTAAAATCGGAAAACAGAGCTTGTAGTTGTTCATGTATATAAGTTTGTGTATGCTGATCATATGATTATATTTTTATAGATATTGGGAAGATTAAACTACAGTCGACTATGACTTAGGGCACACTTTAACACTTTTTAAATCACACCCATTGTACAGGAATGAATGAAACATAAATATTGTCGGGCGTCTTCGATCCTCTTTGGGCTTTTTTGAGTTTTTGGTAACTAAAAAAAGACCCGTGTACGGTAACTCAAAGTGTTCATTATGAAAAGTGTGCTGTAAATAAAAGTCGATACTATATATATATAACTAGAGCTAAATTTACAGAGTTTATTTTTCTAATTAATTTTTGGGTCTTACGGCTTACAATTGGTGAAAATAAAAGTTCAGATAATCAGATAAAGGTCCATAAAAAAGTATTGCTCCACAGTACTTATATCCTCAAATACCAAAGTGTTTTTCTGCAAGATTCCATTTCCATCAGCTCTGCACAATAGTTTGGTGCAGGTAATTACCTACGGTCATGCACATATGTGCGTGCATATATTTACTCGCGTAATACGGAACGAGAGAGGAGCTCGTGGCGGTCAAAAGGGATGCCAGCAGAGAGGGTGCGAAGGGAGGAAAGAAGGATATGATTAATATCAGGGCATTATTTTCAGATTTTTTGCAGGCACAAATTGCTTGCAAATAAAGCCTGCCAACTATAGCTCACAAGAGTGAAGAGGTGTAGAGGGATAGAGCGGGGAAGAGGAGAGATCAACTCACTTGAAAAGAGGGGGTTAATTTAATTTAATTATGCCTTCTTTCCTCGCTACCACGCTCAAAAGATAGATGACGCACAGCAAGTGGCCTTCGAATTGTTCAAGCTGCGAAACTGAAATCTCGACTTAATGTCTCTTTAATGCTTTCATCAAATTTGAAGCCAAATTGATTAATTCATTTATTGTCATTTTATTGAGCTTCAAGTTAATGTGAATTTTAACGACTTTTTGAATTAGGATTGTTTTCTTTAGAATTAGTCGATAATCCTCTAGTTTGTAGATTAGATTTATTGTTTGGGTTTAGAGTTTGATAATGATAGTTCTTTTTATACTAGAGTAAAAAATGGAGAGGATAAAAGAGTCGTATCTCTTTTCTAGTAATAATTTTTTATGACTGTTTTTCGTAGCTTGTCTTATTTCTAGTCCATATAAAAACGTAAGCAGTTACAAAGAGGAGTCGATTATTCTCGGCGATTACCAATTTCCAAGCAGTTAACGACTTTTTCGATCGTTTACACTTTATTCTGACTGAAACACCGCTGCTTTGCGTTTTGAGCGCCTCATTACGTTCGGAATCTACAGCGTCGGTTTCTGATTTCACGCTCGAAATTAGCATCGATCTACCGCTCGAAATAGGAGCGAGAGGAAAAAACTGACAGATGAAGAATTCTCTGCTCTTTAGGTCTCTCTCCTGTCATTTTTTTCATTCGTTCACTCAAAGCTTTTCTTTCTAGTAGAATTCTATGTTCCTTTTTCTAGTAACTCTAGTAACTCCCGTAATTTTCAAAATTTTCAAAAATTCTTTCAAGTCTAAATGTCTCTTGTATAGAAAGAAATTTTTTTTTTTTTTTTTTTTTTTTTTTTTGGTATTTCAGTGCCCATTTTGATGAAACCTTTTTCTATTGAGCCTCGTAATCAATTGCAACATGTTTTTCATTAATAATTCTGTAAATAATAATTTTATACATCATTTCTGATTAAAATCTCCTTTTTCAGTATTCTACTCAGAGATATCTTCATCAGTGCGCAAATCGTAAATCCCGAAAGCAAATGGTCAAAACGTAAAGATCCAGACACCAAAGTTTCCTGATAAGTGGTCAGTCAACGCTAATGTTTACAATCATTTCCTTTTAAAATACCACCTTACGCAAATTATTAATTGGCATAAACTTTTCTCATCCCATTTACTTAAGTCTCGTCTACCGCCCATAACAATTCTCCTTTTTAACAAAAACTGCAAAAAGTTGCTTTATTTCACAAGAAATGAATGCTTCACTTATAAACTACTCGATTCACTTCTGGGAAGTGGAAAATAACTAGTGCAGCTCATAGTGGGGGTGCGAAACGTTTTTCCTGCGGGTAATTTTCACCTTCGCCGTTAATTGAGCCAAGAAAGTTATCCCCAGATTGGGAACCGCGTGGCGCGGCGCCGAGATTCTTTACCCGGAAGGCACGAGCGGAAATATTTCCGCGAGACGGCTAGCGAGTGAAATTTGTTTGGAAACGCGTTAGAATCCAGGAGAATTAGCATTTTACAGGTGGTGGTATCTTGTGGAAACGTTTTATTGGCCTGTCGTGCGAAGAAGCCATAGAATCGCGGACCTCGCGGTAGTTGCTCACGTGGTAAGCTGCTTCGCTCATTATTTCTCGCAACGCACATGCATATTGCACCGGGCTTTACCAGAGTATACGAGAGCCTACTAAACTGGCAGCCATTGGTTACTTAACTTCGTACTTAAGCTCCAGACGTGTTAATCTAGACCTAGCGACTATTGGCATCGATCCGCGTACAAGCATTTTCTATATCTATACCACCCCATAGCAACCTTCAAATTGAGATTTTGTTAAAATATTTAAAAAAAAAAAAAAACAATTAGAATAGAGATTGTAAAGTAATTTTCGTCAGTTTACTATATATTAGTAAAAAGTTACTAATTCAATTAGCAACAAGGACGAACTAAATGAATTGGTAACACTACTATCAAAGGAAATAGTAATACATATAGAGAATCTCGAAACTTTTGTTCCAATTTCTTATTATGATCATTCGCTGTCAGTGTTGCACCAAAAGTAACAGTAGAAGTGCGAGTGTTATGATTACGTAACGCCCATTATAATTAATGCTCTCAATGCCTTAGCTTTCTCATACAGGAGAATAGTGAGATTCTAATAATTCAATGCACACTCATAACCATTTTAATAACAATTTTTTAATTAATAATATTAAATAATAGAGTATATCATAAACTATAAATACATATGCATTTAATTGAAAAATACAGTTGCTAGGCTTATTCAGTATTCTTTTCATAATTACACTCGACTTCCGCAATAGTCACCAAATCCGAAACAGTTTCCCCTGCAATAGTCACCAATTTTCCCTACCTCAAATGTCACATCGATTGCGCATGCGTATTGCGTATTGTGTTGTTTGCGTTAGCAACCAATCAGATGTCGATCGCAGCGCATGTGCAGTGGTATCAAGTGGCAATTGAGAGAATAGCTGAAAACAGCTGGTGACTATTGCGGAAGGAAATTGGTGACTATTGCGAAATTGTGACTATTGCGGTGGTGACTATTGCGGAAGTCGAGTGTATACAGAAAAAATGTGTGTATCAATTCGAAATTTTTCACACAAAATATACATAAATTCCCGTATATTTCACGCTCCTTGGCAATTTTCAAAGCTGCCGCACCAATTATGAATTGCAACAAGTTCATAAATGTAAATAATGACGTAATCGCTATCTTGATTATTAAACTCTTTAACAAATCAGATTCTTGGTGGAAGTGTGGCTTGGTGAAAGCACTAATATTTCACTTGAAAAATATACCAAGCGAATATAGAAGGAGGAGGCGTGAATTGCGAGTCCAAGTGCATGGAAGTTCGCAATCGCAGATATGTTGTAGAAAAGGTGACGTGCAGCGTACTTAGGTACGTTCCAGAACAATTAACTGATGCAATTAAGACATCTAAATTAATTCGTTATGAACGAGCCGCGGATTGCAATCTGAATAGTGCCGGGTAATTGCCCGGGTTCTCACAAGTCGAGCGTCAGAGACGAACACAGAGACCTTACACCCACTCCTAAGACTCCGCTGCACTTGCACGATTTTTATAGACGTAGTGTGCACAGTAATGGCAACAATTACTTTATTTTACCATCTTCCCGGTTCTCAACCGCGAACTTAACTAATTTCATTTCCTAGCATGTCATAATCTCACGCCGATCTCGAACTGCTTTTAAGAAATCTCCACTTTCTTTTTCTTCGTAAGACCAGGCGCAACAGTTTTACTATCCTCATTGAAGCATCCGCATTTTCCTCGTTACAGATATATACATATGTATAAAAAAATAGACTATTCCCTAGATTCTTTTAAAATATCTTGAAATTGTGAAAATCATGAAAGACATTGAAGATCCTAATATAATACAATTTGTTAAAATAAACTCATTTTTATTTAATACGAAAGTTATTTTGTTATTATACAGATAATCTGTATTTGACTAAAATGATAACAGGCGTAAAAAAACAAAGTGCAGGAATTTGGTGCGTATGAGGAACTATTTGATTAATAACATCAGCGCTCATTGGTCACGCTACTACATAATAAAGGAGCGTTCACACATATTAAACCGCGTGCCTCTGCGCGCGGGCGATCACAAGTTCCAAGTTCCGCTGGCCAATATAACGAGGGAATGGCGTGTTACGGTTATGATTGAGTTGAGCAGCTACAATCCAATCGCTCTTAATCATTCGAGTTCATCTCCTCTGCAAAATCCCCATTACCAACCGTAAATCGTTCTACAATCCTGTGAAAACTTAAAATTCCTTCCATTATAAAATTAGACTGACTCTTAAAGTTCATAGCTTGTATAGTATGTTTAGTGACACCAGGTTTCAAGATTTCAAAGGTTACAAAAGATCATTTCAAGGGATTTCAAAAGATTCATCCACCAGATTCTAAAATTGATCAACACTTCGGGCTGACTTAAAAATTTTTTACTTCCTCCTTTGAAAAGTAAAAGAGTGAAAGAACCTATAAAAATGATAGCTTTTGTCTCGAGAAAATAGAGCTTTACTCTAATTTTTTTCTTCCTGAAAAATGATGTAAAAATGGAATTTTTGAAACGTTTGCAAGCGGTGTAAGTGTGGGAGAAAATGGGAAAGAAAGGGAGAAACATCGGAATAAAAGAAAGGAGGAATGAAAGGGGAAGCAGTTAAATCCGTTGCATGTGTGCCCCGAGAGGATCTACTCGCCCTACCCTTTGTTTCTGCGTTAGCTAAGCTTTTGTTTCGGTTATACGACCGAGGATACCGCAGCCGCTCTAATAAAACGAAAAACGGCCCTGGCCACTTTACAATGCCTTTCATTTGCATAATTTCGCGTAATCTCCGCCATTTTGGATCTCGCGATTCGTCGCCCTTCACCCTCTTCACCACCAACGCATCTCCTTCTTTTAGTTTGTACTCACGCTTCTTGCGGATTTAATTTATGAGCAACCGCTTTCCACTGCGCGGTACTGCTCTTTTTTTTGCATCTTGCACGGTTTGGATTGTTCGGATTGATACGGATTGATTTGGATTATTTAAATTAAAAAGTTCTTTCGAATTAAACCCGAGGACTTCCGAATTGAAAGTCAACGAAAATAATCATAGCAATTTTCTTATTTCACGTTTCCCGATAAGTCTAAGTTGTTCTTTTGTATCACCATTCATTTGAAATTTCAGATTACTATTTTTCATTCGAATTTTGTCTCTCATTTCCGGTATTCTGGTTGTTTAAAATGAATGCTTCCGAGGCTCGAAGCCTTTTGTAGGAGCTTTTAAAAGGTGACAAAGTCCCCTCAACGAGCAACATCTCCTCCAAAGGTGGTCTTGAAGTTACAATTAATTAATCGACTTTCGAGCCCCCGTAATTCACGCGGCAAGTCAAACTTAATTAATTACCTCGGCGTGTCAGGGAAGGGAGTGAAGGTGACCCTCGAGAGGTTCCACGAGTGATGTTAACTTTCGTCACTCTTAATTCCGATATACCATTCATCAATTTTATTCTCTCAACGATTCCAAATCATTTCCATTAAAGTTACACAAAAAAAAAAAAAAAAAAAAAAAAAAAAATTAACTCTCATCGATTTCGAAAGATCAATTAGGATGTTATAAGTTCTTCTGTGATAGAAATTTATTAATCAAATTTCCTCCACTCTTTAGCCTTTATTTTCGAGAGTGTCATTAATTATAGAGCTTTCGACTGATAACTTTTATATTATAACCCTAAAAGGAATTTCAGTCTTCAGTCTAGTATAACATAAAGTG
Organism: Synergus gifuensis; assembly: GCA_904066015.1. Taxonomy (NCBI): domain Eukaryota; kingdom Metazoa; phylum Arthropoda; class Insecta; order Hymenoptera; family Cynipidae; genus Synergus; species Synergus gifuensis. The sequence continues at coordinate 1,537,793 of CAJFCO010000141.1, forward strand.
GAGTTTACTTATTTATCCATTAGGTCTATTACTTTTACTACTTCCTCATTTTTAACTTATGATGGATTATATTCCTTTCGTATATAATATTCTGTAATTTTAAAATCGATGAAAGTTATTTAGGGTGGCCACTGGACCGAGAAAACTGGGAAATCTAAATTGTTCTAATTTCTTGTAAAAAAATATTTTCTGTAAGTTGCTTTTTTTAACTTAAAGAACATATTTGTTGGAATGATTTTTTTTGTTCAACAGGCCTTTATTTCAATTATCAAAACATTTGCTTTATTTTTCAGCATCTCAAACATTCAAATTCATTAATTATAAAACTAATTATTTCTTTAAATGAACTTTTTTTTATTGACCTTATTCAAATGAGCAATATTTAAGGGGTAGATTACATAAAACATAAAACACATAATTGCAGTTTTTGAATCCATTTTCTTTTCCTTGAAACAAACCTGAGAAGAGTTTTATTATACGCTTTTGAGTTAACGAGTGTCACTTTAACGACCCTTGTGGGGCTTAATCGACTGACAATGAGCAAACATCTGATGCACATCATCACTTTGCAATTCTGAAGTGGATAAAACTAATGAGAATCGTCTCTCATCAATTATAATATTTTATACTATATTTTATACAGCACCCTATCCAAGTCATAAACTAATTTCTACATTTTTCATAAAATTTCCAGAGATTAAATGGAATTTCATTGAGTTTAAATTTATCCAATAATGTCATTGCATTCTGATGTACTTGATAAAATTTTTGCATCGTAAATGTTTTTGGCTGGATTACTTTAACAACGCGTTTAGTTGTTTCGAAAGGAGAAAAGTATAGCACAATTCGAATAACACCTCGAACATTGAAAATGATTTTATATTCCTATTATATGAGGAATTTAATCCCAATGGCAATGCCTTTGGCTATCGAATAAAACTCGGACACCTTTGCGCTCTTCATTACTTTCTCAGAGCTTACCGGAATGAGCGATAAACGAATTACGAGGAGGCATTCGACAGGCAAAAAATACGTTTACAATGCCGTTGGCACGAGGTTCGTGTTTGCAAGCGTGTGCTGCATTGTTTGCTGCAGAGTTACGATAATTAGGGCTTTTATACTTTTTAAAAAATATTCCTTTTCCGGACGAAATGTCAATCAGTCGATTGATTTCAAATTACTTGAAACTCCTTAAAGTCAGTTGAAATCTCTTAAAATCCCGCGGGCAACACCGGGTAAATTTATACTTACTAGATGTCTATATAAACAAAAGGGTAGTGCCTAGATTAATAAGATTAATAAGGTAGCAATTAGGAAAACGTGATAATGAGTGGTTTGAGAAATTTTATAGCTAATACATGTTCATAAGAGATTTCTTTCTCGCTCTTGGCATAATTAATGAACATGAAGGACAATCGGTTGGTGCGCGGAAGGCAAAGAAAATTGGATGCAATCGCTGGGGTCGATACAAAAGACCGCCATGAGAGTTGAAAGCCAAAGATGAAAATTGGAACATGGAGGCGTAACTCGTTTCCCACAGTTGTTAAAAAGAGCTCCAGCTCCTCTGCTCCTTCCGCTAATGAACACTTTGATGATCGCGAAGAATTGCCGAAGCACCCGAGACTCGCTCGACGCGTAAGCGGGTTCCCACTTTATAATTAATCAATATTATCATCGACAATGGCCATCACCCCGGGGCCATTGTTACAGTTTACTACCGCTCTCCCTCTTTTTCTTTCTTCCCGAGATCGAACGCCATTATGATTTTAATTGCATCGTTTAATTATGCCTCGCCGGCACCAAAGAAGCCGAGAACATGTTGGAACCCCGTTGAGACGTGTCAAGTCTGTTAAAAATTATCTTTCATGAATGCACACGAAGGATTCAATATACATATATACCAAACCTATATTCAGGATTCATATATACGTAATTTATACATGATTAAAGGTTTCTTGTAGTCCATATTACACATTTTGACCCACTGTGATGCCGTATTTGTACATTAAAGAGACTATGTTATTTGAATTATTTATCAGGTTTAATGAAGGTCTCTCGGCCGTAAAAAATGCGGCTAATAACAAATTTTTAGTTTAAAAAGATTTAAACAGTTTAAATTATAAAAACTTCTTTAATCATAAATTTTGCTCTTCATTTTTGTTTCTTTCTGCTTAATATGGAAAAAATATCTTCGACAATTTTCCTTTCAAGGAAAGAGAAAATTGTGAGCGATGCATTGCAAACGCTTAAAAAAAGTTCAAAGCCACCTCAGGACAAATTACGGACAAGTTTACCAATTCGAAGTATTTTTTTCTTTTTCGTTTCGTTCAGCTCTGCAACGAAGCTCGCTGATAATCTTGGAAGGGAGTTTTTTTTTTAAATTGACTCCTTTGACGCAGACGCGATAGGATGAGTTCCATCACCATATCAGAATAATTTTCGAGCGACCCTCAGTCGACTTTCATTTTACCGACGAAGCAGCCGGAAATTATGTCGGTGATTCGTTAAACGAGAAACGGTTATCGTCAGCACGCGAACCTAAAGTCTTAAAGTCTTTCCAGCTTTAAGAGTTTAACCCCTGTATGATTTTTAAAATTTGATATACATTGTTACACAAATTTAAATTTAAATTTAAAACTTTTTATAAGAATCCTTTATAATGTGATAATTTTCCACATAGTTTTGTTATCGATTTTCATTTTCTTTTTTACGTTACTCTAGCTTATATTTATGAAATTAAATTTTATAGACATTAGCTCTCTATTTCAAACAAAACTAATAAATTTCGAAATGAAGGATAACGAAAAGGGAAGAATCTGATGTAGTTATAATTTCTCCTCATCTATATTCGGTGAGGTAAAGAAGGAGTTAAGACGTTGGGCAATCGGGTCTTGCCTTCGACAGAAAACAAATGAGCTTTTGACAGGCGCGGTTCAAAGCGGCCCTTTTGAGGCCTTTTGACGTCTGGCTGCCGGAGGTCAGACTCCGTTCACGGTAGCTACTTTTCCCTTTTAAAATCCCTCTCCCCCCCAAAAAAAAAATAAAAATAAAAAAAAATTGTTCGTCATCCCGTACCCACTGGATTATAATAATGAATGGGATGGGACAATGGTTGTGGGGATCGGGGGCTCAGAACTTCCGAGGAGAAGAGTTAATAATGAAACTCTTCGATTGATCGTAATTATACTACGCCAGTGTTAGATAGTTATTATTCGCGTATAAGATACTAACATAATTACCTCTGTTTATAATCCATAAAATTGCGCACGAGTGTAGAAAAAATTCAAATTCATAATTCGACTCTACTGAAGTCATTAGTCTTTTAATCTTTTTATTTTCTCCTTTGAGAAAATAAAATGAAATGAATGAATATATCTTTGTTAAATAGAAAATAAAATGAAGAAAATATAATGAAATGAATGATAATAGAAAATAGAAATAAAATGAAATAAATAGAAAATAAAATGAAATGAATGAAAATATCTTTGTTAAATTACACTCATCTCGCGATCGAGAGCACTTTTCACGCTTGACTGATTCTACGTCCCCCCCGAGCGTCCCTCGACAGCCTACACTAAGCGCCGGCGCTCGCGAAGTCAATGCCGTGGTGATGTCAGAGTGCTCGCTCGAGATATTTTAATCCCATCCGATCGAAGTCACTCGACCCCCGAGCGGTGCTCTCGATCGCGAGATGAGTGTACTTGTATTTTGTTGCTAATATTTCCCTTCTTTGGCTTGAAAAGAAAAATATTTTCTATGGTGAAGACAAAGTTTTATGTTTCTGCTACTTTGTTCTAAAAAGCTATTTTTGACACTTTTTGAGCTCTACATAGCAGTTTAAAGCATCTTTGCGGATTGCAATATTTATAAAAATTCTGCAACCGCTCGCCAACAGGAAACCACTGACAAGGTGCGCTTTAAACTGCTACAGAACACGCTGCGGTCGTTCATCGTTATATTCGTTTACCTTGCGTTAATCATGGCGTTTTATAGTAATTCGATCGCACCCTTCCCGGCACAGTTGATTTTGCAATCGATCCCAACATCGATATGATTCCTGTCGACAGACAGATATCCTGCACGTAATTCGATCGATCGATCGGTTCTCGCCATGACTCCACACTAACTGCTGGATCCATGATCACCCCTCCATGTATGTACGTGAACAAAGGTGTTTAATTCAATGGCATATTAAAATATAGGACGAGCTCTCAGAGTTACGTATCGGTAAGGTCGAAAAATTTGAAATTAATTTAGCATATAAATCATCATTCTATTTAAATATAGCTCCTTTTTTAAAAAATTCTACCAGAGATCGATTTTTTTACATACAACCTTAACATCTTTTTTAAGAGAACAAAAAAACCTTTTCAAAAATGGAATTTTTTATATAGAAGAAATAATGTAATATATAATTTGTTATTAATTGTAAGTTCTTGGCCTCAGAAAAAAACTCAAGAATATATTTTGTAACTTTTGGAGAATTTCTATTGTAAACACTTCGACTTGAAAAACAGTGTTGATAAATTTTTTAAAGACCTTTTTTTAACAAAGATGTCACTTCACTTTGAGAAGTGAAGCAGGTGTCCTATCGAGTTTGATCAGATTCTATATACAAGAGAACGCGAGAAAATAATAAAAATACAAGGAAGTGATTCCCATTCTCGCTGTATCTTGCTCTCCACCCCCCTCTCAGAATCGTCGAGAATCATTATTATCATCACTTATCCATGCTATATATTATTACATTATCTCGGAGCATTACTAGGGAGTCGAGTACCCGATCTCAGTATTCTTACATAGTATCCATGGTATATATGGCAAAGCATCTAACCCCAAATGCCAACTTACACGGGCTATTATCAACAAGTCATTGCCCATCTCCAGGTCGACAATTACTCCTACCTTAACCCTCTATAATACTGAGTGATGATCCATATTTCGTTAACCTTCAGTATATAAAGAAGGAAATCTCGAAAAGCAATTGAAACATAACTGGAGTTCTAGAGATTATCTTATCAAACTAAAGGTTCATATTTATCAATATCATGATATTCAGAACTTTATGGTTATATAATGGTCTTCTCTTTCTTTAAAAAAAAAAATAAAGTTTTTCCGTTTTATAATGTTTTGATTTCCACGTTTCCCTCGAATGCTGAAAGATTTCTCTCATTAATTGAATCTGAAAGAACTTAAAGGTCGCTAAAAAGGTTTCCAAGGTGCAAAAAGTCTATTGAGTGGATGAAAGCGTTAGCTTAATGAAGGTATGCAGTCTTGCCATAAGATACTTTGTAACCGATCGCTCCTTGGTATTTCTTACGCAATTGGTCAATAACATGACTAAGAATAATGTACAACAGTATCAGATCATAATTGCTACTTGACACCCTCTTTTACATTGTAGGATGTCGGTATTCCTCTTACCTTCTTAATTTTCACTGATATTCGATTACCTTCTTTAACCTTGACATCTCTACATAAATTATTGATATACATTTTGATTTCTTATGATGCGATAAATTATGGGAAGGTTTATAATCTTGTAATTATATGAATATTATGATTTTTATTTTTAGAATTTTTTTATTCTAAAGGGATATTATAATTGTATATTAATTTCAATCTATATTAACTTGCAAACAATCATGTAACCTCTCATTCATATTTTTTATTTAATTTTTAGAATACACTTTCGCCTCAGAAAATAACTTTTTTTCTAGCTCCTTCTTAATACTTATTCACTTTTTATCCGGCTCTTTCTTTCACCCTTTGGCTTCAGTGCTCACCACACACTACAGGCTTCTAACCACAAAGCTAACGTTCCCATATGTATCATATGTTATGTGTCCTACCGCGCATTAACTGACAAACATATAAGCAAACACGTTTTCACGAACATCTACCTTAAGTGACGAGTGCCCGGTTACATACTTCTACTTGCAATTAATACAGGAGGCTTGCAAAATTGCTGATTACAATTAACGAAAATGCATATCTTAGGAAACCTGATGTCCGAATTAATTTCAAATCAGATAAGTTCTCTCTCCCAATCTGAATTAGTTGGAGTCGTTTACTATAGAATAGTAAAAAGTTATTAATTCAATTTATTATAGTAGCAAGGACAAACTAAATATGAACTTGGAAAGAATGGAGTTGAAAAGAGGGGGGTCTTGGAAAATGTATTTGAAAATTGGGGTAGGAAAAATGGTTTTTGGAAAAAGTGTTTGGAAGGATTAAATGATACTTTTCTTCTTGAAAAGGAAAATCTTTCCGTCTCAATTGCGAAAAACTTTTCCTAACACATTAAGTTTTCAGTGATTATCACTAATCATATATTATTCTTTCATTCTTTAATTCACATACGTATAGTATCTCAAATATTTTTCAGTGGTAACATGAAGAGTTATTTTGCAAATTGTGTTTCATGCTTCCGTAGGATCAACAAAGATGGTCACGTTCCAGTCTTCGTTCCCATCGTAGCTTATTATTTATTCTGTTATGGTCGACCACCGATCGCTTGGCGTCAGTTGAGAGCATATATAGTAAAATTATCGAGATGCAATTGCTACTGAAATATCTTGATGGACGACCACTGAATATCTTTTTCTTCCTTTTGCTTTTTCTCTTCTCGCCCTCGCATTTCTTTTTCCGGGCGGCTACCTTTTTGTTTGTCCAATAAGATTGCCACCCCTTTATTTAAAATTGACCGAAGATTGCGGCCGACCGACGTTTGCTCTGGGATGCCTTTGCTTTAACTCCCCACTAATGCAAAAACATCATTCTCTTCTATACTCTTCAATAATACTCTCCGATGAAAACGATATTTTGTGGAACATGTACTCAATCGATCGAAAGTCCAATCAGTCTACATCTATCCAAAAAATTACTAAAGGGATCACATTTGTTTATATTTTTTTATATTTCAGTAGCTATATCCTTGTTTTCTACAAAATGAAGACTGAAAGAAATCATTAAGATTTATTCTTAAGGAATCTGTCTCATTTCTCGTAGATTCTTTCAGCACATTACTTAGAGAATAATCCTTATGGAATTCTTAATCCTCGTAGAAGATGATCACACAATGTGTTTCTCTCAAAGAAAGAAGGGAAAAATGATCACAGACCACAATATACAAGTCCGCATGGCAAGAAGGAAGGCAGGAGAGAAAAGGTAAAAGATAAAAAGAGAGAAGAGAGAAATAGTGGATCACTTTGATGCTTCCCATTGTGGGGTATTATCTGAATTGCAGGCCTCTCTTCGTAAAACTGCCTCTGGCCTGCGGAATCCAAGCCTGCTTTATTGTTGTTATTTCAATTAATGCGCATTTTCTTCTTTTACTCTACCATTGAGTTGACTTCTCTTTCTCCAAGACTAAGATTGATAAAATGATAGTATGAAGAATTCAATATTCAGACACTCCTTAGACTTTTATACTTCTTAATACGTTCTGCAACTATTAAAGCGATTATGACAAAAAAAAGTCCTAATTGAAATAAGTGATTCCAACATACGACCTACATTAAAGTTTTCTTCTCGTTTTTTTATTTTCTTTGTCCTATTAGTAATGCAATCGCTGATCTTGATTTCCTACAGTTTTCAAGGGCATTGCACAGTTATAAATGTTCAATTTTTTCCAATGTACAATCCTTTTCACGATCCCCTATATTATTTTTGCAATGACTTCTTGCGACATCTGACTTGTCGTTCGTGTTCTTGTTTCTCGTTCACTTTAACGATCTATAATTATGGAGTCAGGAAATCGACCTTTACGTGCAAAAATCATCCAAAAGTCTACCTTACAGTCCTTTATGTTTGATTCGCAGAAATCATGATCATTCAGAAGGTTGTGTTTGATTATCCTGAGTAAGTCGATTCTTGAATATAAGGTACGATCCTCTAATTAGATAGCCCGGTTCGAAAAAATATATATAGGGGTATCAGTTTTTGTACTTTTTCATTTGCCATCCCATGTGGAAAGATTCTACGGAAAGTGTTCTACGGAAATTCCACTAAAAATTCCATGTGGATATTCTACTGGAATTTCCATTCGGAAAAAAACTCTCGACGTCAAATTCTCGCACCAGGTGTACGAACAACATCTTCCTCAGAAATTTATTGTTTCAGACGAAAAAAATTTTCACCAGGTACAAAAAACATCATCTTCATGAATTACCGAAGTCAAACGGTTACAATTTACGCTTTACGAATTCATGTTATGTGTTTAAATAAAAAAGTATTGATAACCTGACGACCTTCGCACCTTTACAAAGAATTGATATAAAAATGAAGATAGATGAAATAAGAAAAAATTGGGAAATCTCTATTACAATCAGGATTTTGAATCTCTTATGACTTTCACCAGTTAATCCCTGTTTTAACTTCCTTGAACGTGCTTCTGTCATCGGGCAAGAAATGGCGTAACAAATTGGGTGATTTGAGTTTAGAATGCAGTCACATCTAAAAATACAATCATGTTTAAAAATACAATCACGTTTAAAAATACAATTAGTTTTTTAAATGCAATTATACGCTTAATGTAACAATTTAGTCTCACAATGTAATTCGGGCTTTGAAATATCTCACTTTTTATAATAATATATATATGTGTGTGTATTACGACTTGAGATATCTTAAAATCTCGGGCGAAATATACAACGATAAACTCGATATTCGAAACGGAAAACTTGAAAATTAAAAAAATAAATAAAAATGCGAAATTTGATACTGAAAGTCTGAAATACAAGTGTAAAGCATAATCTACAGGTGCAGGTGGAGATTAATCATTCCAGAAAATATTCGTAGGCCACGCGAGGTCCCGGATGATGGATTCCCACTAATCATCAACTTTACGGTGCAAATCGCCTCCGTTCCGTATCTGAAGAGTTGAAAATCGAGTCGCGAAAGTCATCAGGCTTCGCTCTAACGGGAGTAATGACTAATAAGTGCATCGGGTATTACCTTAGGCGGCAATAAAATTCCAGAGAGGACCTACAGCCTCCTGAGGGCGTGTAAAGGTTGAGGAGGAGTGGATAGTGGATACCAGTGCAAAAACGTGCTCGCGGGACTAATTTTTCATTCTTCTTCTCTCAGTCTATTTGGTCAGGTTGTCCCGTTCGCTACCACCTTTGTGCGCGAAGCTTTCGACGCAGATTATAAATCATGCATCACACGGGGGTAGTGACTATAAGTGGATGTGCTCCATGATGCTCCCAGGACCATAAAAACTTAATTACCTTCGTTAACCGATGCTGCCGTGACGATCTTTACCCATTGCTCTTCACCGATTGGCTCTTGCTAACTACTTTTCTCCAATTTTTTTTAGTCACTTCAATTACCCCAGGACACTTCAAGTTACTTTATTCCACTTCAGGTCACTTCATATCACTTCGACACTTTGTGACCTTTCATGATCTGTGGCCAGTGACTTCAAACCGATGACAATACAACATTATACAAATTAAAGTTAAAATTTTCTCGAATTTAGAAAGAACGATATCAAAATATATAACTTCGATTGTTTCATTAATAACGAGGAGGAAACGGCTCCCCATATATAATTTTCGAAATTTCGAGTTATAGAGATCGTGATTCGAATATGTAATGAACACTTCGTCATCGTCAGTAATCTTCGCAAGCAACACATTCTCAATGCAGGTGCAGAAAGGAAAACGTCGATTACTCATACATGTCTATGGGAATTCAAGCTGATTTTAATTCGAGTTGAGTTCAACAACGCCTGGCAACACCTTTGTTATAGTCCTTTGCTCTCATTTAACGATAGCGATAATGACCCTGCATAAACATACTACTAACTATAATAATACGACCAACGAGAAAATTCTCTTTATCGTAATTACGTTTATTATTATTGCATCCTGGAAGCTTTAAACGAGGCCATTCGTTAAAAATAATGATGGAACCGTTGAACTTGTTAACTTTATTCATAACAGGAGATTTCAGCTTTCATGTTTAACAATTCTAACCACACGTATATGACATTCATTAATAATTAAATTGTATGGAACTTAACAGTATACCGGCCTTTAGGAGCCGATACTGGCGTGTAGAAAATAGGAAAGGGAAATTATTTTGATAGATTTAAACTTTAGTATATGATTTGAGCATGAATGTTTTAAAGCGATCGCTGGGAGCAGCTCTTGATCTGGGTGACTCGCGTATTATGCGGTAATATTCTAATCGTTTGGGACGCCTCAACGCCTCATTCGTTTTCTGTCCTTTTCTAACCATCGTATCTCAATAATAATAGCAAGGACGAGTGTGCCGGATCATCGCTCGAGACGATTTTAATCTCGATTTCACACATGTGAGGTTCGATCGGGCATCAGATCGCGAAGCTCGTGTTACGGGCACCAGGATCCGTCCTTTCCAGTTCGTTCGATCAGATTTCTCGCCTGATCGCACCCGAATTCGTCCACACCATATACCTGAACATCGTCAACACCGGGCATAGACCAGTTTCACTGTTCATCCTCGTTAACGATTCTTGTGTTCAACGACTCGTGAAAACGCATGCGAGTGTTGGGGATTTTACAATCAGGTGTCAGATCTTTAATTTATTAATATAGGTCTCCTAAAAGTTTAATACGGAGAAAAATAATAAAATCAATTTTCAAAATGCGATGCTAAAAGAACAAAATTCAAGCGAATTTCAACAAATTCAAGGTGACATTTTTCTTCAAGTTATTTTACAACACTTTCAGTAACTTTATGATTCTTCATGTTATTACTCATTGAGATTTGGAGATATATTTTTAATAACACTTCAGGATATAATATATCGCTTCAGGTTCTTCTGAATTAAGAAAATTTGAACTAGTTCGAATTATTGGTAGAATATCCTCATTCCTCGTCTCTATCTTGAATATAATATTTGCATTTATCACATGGAGAAAACTGGATAGTCAAACTGATCATCTGGAGGGTCAAATTTAGGTAGGACAGCCTTCTAAGATAGTCAACCTGAATATCTGGGATAGTAAAGTCGATTATTCCTATGTTCAAATTGTATATCCATGATATTCAGATTAACTATCTTAGAAGGTTGTCCTATAGTTTACACTTCAGATAATCAGTTTGACTATCCATTTTTCTCCGTGCACTCATTCCTGCTTGTCTAGAAATCTCATAAAAGATACAAGATAGTAGAATTATTGAAAATTGAATTGGTATATTATATCAATATTGATTCTGCTTAAAAATGGACTGTTTCTCAGGGAAGATTATTACGTGCATACCTGAGAAGATATTTCACGCATATTGGATTGTTCTCATCGATGTATCGGACTATGCAAACAAAAAGATTGGTGCAACTATCGGAAATGATGGTGGTGAAGTTATATATAGCCTCGGCTTTGTCGGTAGAAGAATATTTCAGTAGCAATCATATTGGTAATTCACCTGCTGATTGTCCCTGACCGCAGCAGCTTGGTCCACGAATGTGTATTATAGGCGCCTTATTTTATTCTCTGCCTTATTTTATTCCCTGCCTTATTTGGCCAATGATAAATTCTGACGTGGTCGACCCAAGGTGAGCAAAGGGCTGCAAAGAAGGGACGAGATCATCAGCATAAACGATCCAATCACTCGGGTAATTCACAGTGATTGCTAGGAATTTGAGGAGTTATCGAGTCCTGCTACTGTGCTCACAAGGTTCTTGTCAAACTCGCCGGCATCAACTTGCACATATAAGTCTTAAATCAAAATTCAAGAAATAGCTATCATTTTAAGACCTTTATACAGCCTTTTGCAATAATAGAATTGGTGTAAATATTTGATATTTAAGATGGTTCTGTCTCTTGAACGATTATGATCCTATATTGTGCGTTTTAAGATCATCGCAGGACGAGCACGGTCAATTAGAGATCGGGATCGTCACCCCGGTTTCTCTTGTATCAAGTTCCCAACGTGGGCGGTCCCCAGAATCTCTTCCGATAGGATGATCTTGTGGCACTCCATAAGAGGCTTCCACTCTCGATTATGCAGACAATTTTGCAGCTCATGGTTTCTGGATTTACTTCATTATTATACCTACTTTGGACTTTCGTAAAATGGATTATGGACAGTCGCGAGAGTAATCGAATTTTTCGGTCGGTTGGTTTGAAGTTAATATGTGTTTCGAATTTTATGATGGGTGTGCATATTATAGGATTAAATAAGGCATCTAATAAAATCAATGTTTATGTATATCCTGATCCACTTTGACACATTCGTGAATATGTATATTACATATATACATTGTAAAATAGACCAAACCATTATTTTCTTCGAGATATTATAGATTAACGATTTGCAAGCTTAACAAATGTACACTGCGTCGTAAACACGAGGATAAAATTTATTAGGTTTCTCCCTGATCCTATTAACACTTCAGGTCACTTCAAGTTATTTTAGAATTGCCGAATGTTACTTCGGGACACCTCAAATTAGTTTTATTACACCTCACGTTACTCGAGTACAATTTATGACACTTGATGTTGAAAATTAAGATATATAAACAAAAACTTTTTTTAAATTATCAT